>BMAO01023914.1:0-18888 GCA_019973975.1 Trichonephila clavata | reverse complement strand
ATCATTCCACAAATCTCATTCTGTACCCAAAGTAATGACTAGAGATGAATCTGCTTTCATGCGTCGATCAGAAGCGAGTCATCTGTATTTCTACGTTTTTCCAGTGAGCCCGCGAAGATGAAGACAAAGTACTTATGCGGAAGTGGTTTGAGTTGTACCGGTAGGAAGTTTACCCCAACTGGCATATAAAAGGCTGGGGATTCATCACTATATATATATTATATAGTATATATATATATATAATATTTATATATACACACAAACTTAAACTATATATATATAAAGTTTATTTGTTTTTGTTTAAAAATGTGTAGTTGCTTCAAATTTAAAACAATGCTCTCTCATAAAAAATCCTCTCCTCTCCGTATATATTAACATAAAAAAGTGTTACATTTATGGAGAAGAGGTGCTGAATATGATTACCAAAATACATTATAATTTTAAAAAAAACTAAAAAACATACTTTTATAGTGAATTGAACTAGAAAGTGAAAAGAAATAATTCTTAATATAAGAATAAACTAATTAATGAGAAAATTAATGTCATTGGGGTAAAATCGAGGGTTGTTCTATATTGATGGTTATAACTTTTTACTAGTTCTATTCCGAAATGTTGAGTTAGTGTAAAAATGTAGTACAAAGCACCCCACGCTTTTACCCAATGACATTAATTTTCTCGTTCATCATTTTATTCTTATATTAAGAATTATTTCTTTTTACTTCTAGTTCAATTCACTGTAAAAGCGTGCTTTTTAGTTTTTTTTTTAAACAATAATTTATTTTTTATTATTTAGTTCAATCTATAATAAAAGCGTGCTTTTTAGTTTTTTTTTTTTTACTTTTACTTTTAAAAATATCATTTACTTATTGTTGAATTTATTCCTGAGTTTGATATTTGGATCCGAAATTACGTAGCTGATGGAATTAGTCCTGCTCTTCAATGGATTTTAATTAACGGGTCTGAAGGATATTTAATCTCTCCGTTTACGGGGCCTCGGATGTGAGTCTAGTATCTTTATATTTCAAAGATCCATTCTGTATAGATACAGGTCAAACTAATAAAAGTGTGTTAAGAAGAAATATTAAGTGTCAATCGTATTATCACCTTTTAAACGTATTTCTATAATGTTAGTTCGTTTCATCACTTTTAAACGCATTGCTTTATAAAAATAATAAAAAAATATTTAACAGTTAGAACATAAAATATTTTTTTTATTACATGCGCAAATCTTTTTTTTTATTTCCATTTTTAGAAAAACTAGACAATTGTTTATATATAGGTAAGAAATCGTTGACGCACACCCACCCTTCCCTTTCTCACATAAAGAAAACTTTTTTGTTCGTTTTATTTCTATTAACCGCAAGTTTGTATTCGTTTTTAGGGTTACACCTTAATTTTTTAGTCTCTAATTCTGGAATTAGTGGCCAAATCTGGAAACGATGTATGATATTAGTCGCCAAATCTGGAAATGGTATATGCAATAAGTCGCCAAATCTGGAAGTGGTATATGGAATTAGTCGCCAAATCTGAATAATCCTTATTCCTGATGTCCTGATCAGGACAATGGAACAAAATTACGAATTTATTGTACTATATCCGGTGCCTGATAACAGTGCAAAATTTCGAAATAATTTGACCTTTCAAAGTGGGTAAAAATCGAGTTCAAAGATTACGTTACATACAAGTGAAACTTATAAAAGCATGTTAAAAAATGAAAACAAATCCTGCAAATGATTTATTTCTGTGACAAACAATTCGAAAAACTCCCTTTAATTATATATACCCGGGTGGGCAAAAAGTCCGTATAAACTTTAAAAGTTTATAAAACACGGAAAATTAAGCAAAATAAAAAACGGTTTGCAGGTTAAGTATTAATAAGTCAAGGCCATTTTTTTTAAAGGGCGCTCGTGCAAATGACTGAGTTGGAAATATGCAAATGAGACAGGCGATTACAAATACTGATGCTCTTGATCCAGACCTAATTATCCGTTACAGGCCAACTAAGTGAACAAGGATGCCGAGAGAGAAATACAAAGCTTTGTTGGTGAAGCAGTTTTTAATGAACAAGGAATCAGCTACTGTTGCACTGCGTAAATTCAGACTTCAGAAAAATGTGAAGACTGGAAAAGGGTCTTCAACAGTAGTACGCCTCATAATGCTTGTTCTGCGATTTGAGGAAACTGGATCGCGCGAGGATCATGTAACATCCGGACGATCAAGTCTATAAATCATTAGCAAGCGTTGCAAGTTTACATGGCCTCTTAGGTCTCCAGATCTGATTCCAGTAGACTTTTGGCTAGATTCCCTGGTGTAATAATCCCGTCCATCCAATCTGTCTGAATTGAAAGATGCCATCCACCGAGAGCTGTCATGTATACAGGCGGACATTCTGCTCTCTGCCGTTGCTGGATTTGTGACACGCTTGGAATGTGTCATCCCTTCTGGTGGTGAATATGTGAAGCCCATGCTGCAGTAATAAATGTTTTGGTAACGTTACTTTTGTTGTTTGCCAGTCTTTTCTTCCACTTATGTACAAAAAGCCACCTATGGGCGTGGGGGGGGGGTGAATTTTTTTCTCTTTTTCTTATATTAAGAAAAATCCTTTGACTTATCGATGCTAAACCTGCAGATCGTTTTTTATTTTGTTTAATTTTCTATATTTTGAAAGTATCTTACGGACTTTTTTTGTCCACCAGGATATATATATAAATTATCAAACAATTATACATGTATATATTATTATTATTATTATTTTTGCAAAAGAATATGCAGTATTTAAAAAATGTAGTAATATAATAGTTACATTAATAGAATGAGTTATATCAGCACCCCTAGAGATGAGGATGGGGTGATAACCCTACGTGAAAGGCGTGACCTTATCGAAATGTCAAATATCAGCTATTTAAACAAATAATTAATTTTCTGAAAGGAAGCGAACCAAAATATATTCAGACATTACAAAAAAAAAAACGTGCATTTACACTGATATAATACACTTATAAATGTAGACAGGCAAAGTAACGTAATGCTTAAAGTAATTTACTTAAAATATTTATTATTTAAAAGTAACATTTACAAAATTTAATACTTATCTTGATCATTTGTACAGTTTACAATTTAGGTTGCATTGTAGCTTTATCGTCAAAGAACATCATTATTTCACTCATTATATTAATATATGTTCGTGAGGACGTGAAAATATAATGATTGGAAATTAGGTCGCAAATTTTGAAAGTGTGAGAAGCACTGGTCTAACGTCATCATTAAATCACATAAATTTGCCTTTCACTCCAATCGGTTGATTCATGAAATTTATAACTTAAAGTGAAAAAAGCAACGTTGGGGAAAAGGTTATGTCGTAGAACATCCACTGGTTACATTCATTAGAATCTGAAAAATAAATTAGTAACTCCTCGAAACAAGGCGGTACTTAAAGTTTGAATGTTCAATTGTAGTTGCATAGGTTAAATGTATTGTACCATGTATCTCTAATCAGCGCTTTCAATCTACAGACCAATACAATTTAATTCATGCTGTAAACAGTAGGTTAAAAAATAAAAGTCAATCTATGACAATATTGGTTAAAATATTTGTGCCTTACATGCAATGAGACTTTTGATTTGAATCTGAACAGTAAAACTGTAATATATCATCTAAGCGAAGGCGGCACTTTATAAAAGAAGCCGAACACAATTGGTTTAATTTGTCTAAACTTCCGTCCAATCAGCGCTTTCGTTAGAATTGGAGCAATTAAGTTTTTCTAAGTATAGAAGGCGGTACTTTAAAAGTGAAACCAGTCTAAGATTATATTGAATCAAGTAACGGAATTCACATCCAATCAACGCTTTGTTGCACAATTTGAGCAATGAAATCATTAAATTTCTTAAAGCAGGCTTAACTTTTAATGTAAAGGCCTAATTATAATTACATTGGTTAAATTAGATATGGTTTACATCCAATCAGCTCTTCATCAGAATCTGAGCAAATAGTTTTATTCAGTAAAGAATGCGGTGTTATAAAAATAAATGTCAGTACATAATATTGAATAAAATAAATGTGACCCGCTTCTCACCAACGCTTTGTTGATCAATTACAGTATTAACATTAATTATTAAAAAAAAGGCGGAATTTTAAAAGGAAAGGATTAACTAAAATTACATTGGTTAAATTTACTGAGATTTTCATGCAATTAGAGATTACATTTGAATCTGTTCAATAAAATTTAATTAGTGTTCTAAAATAGTGGTACTTTTTTTTTAAAAAAATGTAAAGTGATCTGGGGTTTAAATAAAAGGGATTAGTTAAATAAAAGGAGATTGTATCGAATCAGCTCTGCAATTAGTATCTGGGGAATGAAATAAGTGTTATAAAGAATGCGGTATTTTATAAATAAAAGCTTATCTATGGTGACATTTGTGATTTGCATCCAACTAACGTTTTTTTCTTAGCAATTTCTATAATAAAATCATGAAATTATTGAAAGAAGGCAGTACTTTAGAAATAAAGGTTTATTTCTCTGTGTTTACATTGGTTTATTAATACTAACACCTCTAATTAGCGCTTTCATTAGATTTAGAGCAACACAACTTTAATTAATACTCTAAAGAAGGCGGTACTTTAAAAATATGTAAGGGTTTCTAGCCTTGCATTGATTAAATTGAATTTGTGGATTTTATCCTTGTCTAGGAAAATAAATTTAAAAAATATATATGAGGATTGCGTTATTTTAAAGATAAAGCCGATGTCTGTTTGATTCAAATAATTTGATTTAGTTCAAATAATTAGGACTTATATTCAATGGATATGTGTATTTTGTATGATCCATTGGAATCTGAACACAAAAATGCCTTACTCATTTCGGCTGTGATGGTTGTCTACGTTGTTAAATGCGCACATTGAATTGTGTACTTTTGAGTTGACTACGTGTCCCAACCATTAGGCATCAGGTTTTTGCTCACAATTAATTTTATAGAAAATTTTACATTAGCATTTACAGTTTAGGGCAGTGATGCATTCAAGGGGAAGGGGTCAGATTCGGACACCCGGAAGCCCTTGATTTTTTAGATTGATTTAATCCTATGTATTTGTTATAAATAGTTAATTTTATTGATTAATGCTAATTTTTTATTCAATAATTAATTTTCTACTGTTTTTTGTTCCGGAAAATCGAAAAAATCAAAAGAATATGTTGGGCAGTATAATGGAGCATCATACGAGAATGGTGGACTTCCAACCCTACAGCCCCCCCCCCCCGAGAAATTTCTATGTGAGCCACGGGTTCTGAGCATTTTTACATAAAAACCTTATTGAACAGGTGTTGAAAACTTTCTTTCCGTTTTGTATCCTGAGTATCATTTTAACTTAGACATTTGTTATTTTTTTTACCTTGATTTTACCTTTTTTTACCTTTTTCTAATGCGGCTGCGGATTGGTATTTCAATATTGTAAACCTTATCAGTGGCGTAGCTAGGTATCCAAAAGCCCTGGAGCAAAAAAAAAAAATAATTAGGGCCCTATCTTGGTTTGATTTTATTAAGTAAAAATGTAATGAATCTTTTAAATAAAGAAAGCTACACAAATTCTATCATCTCTTTCTTAGAGTTGTTTGCACTTAAATGTACCACTAGGGTTTTTTTTGTATTCATAATTTTAGTTTTATAATTTATCCAATACAATTTGTATGTGATCCAGCACTTACTGACTTTAAAAGGAAGCAGAAACGCAATGCTACGCTACAAAATGCCTTTATGGAATCTGTAGCTATTTTATTTATTCTGGAGGATCGAACTCATCCAACAGAGGGCTGAGGGCTACAAAATGGATCACCAAGATAGACAAGAAATGACACAAAAAATATGCCTGAAAATGAAAATACAATACAATATTATTATAATTATTTTTTAAAAAATGAAGGGATAAAAAACACCTCAGCGAAAGGGCAGAGGAGGGGGAGGGGGACAAAATTACATCAGTGTATTGCAGATACGAAAAGATTGCGAAGTATTGAAACTAGCTATTTAGGAATCATATTGTTATTAAAAATAAAAAGCCACTAGGAAGAAATGGCTTCTTGTGTAGGTTCTTAATAAAGATCTAAAAAAAGTATGGTAATATTTTTCATGGAACTTTAAATTCATAGAAAAATGAAAAAATTGAAAATAACAAACTTTTTCGTAAGTAAAGTTCGCAACACTGAAGAAACAACGAAAAAAAAATTAAGGGAATTCCTACAAATTCCAAATCCGTTCAACATTATTATAGTTATGTGTTGCAAACTTTTATATTTATAACTTAAATTTGAGAGAAATTATCACAAATTCGGCTTGCTTCATGGTCAGGGTGCGAGGGGCCCCCTGAGCTTGAGGGCCCCGGTGCATGGCACCGCCCTAGCCCATTGGTAGCTACACCACTAGACCTAGTTCATTTTCCGGGAGCTGAAATCTCTTTTTAGTGCGGCACCATATAGTAAGTATACCAATCGTCACAAATGATTTGACATTCAGTTCCCTTCCCAGAGGAGGGTGAAGCTCTGACCAGAGCTCTGACGAGATGAAAACGTGCTAGAAATTTAATTTTGCCGAGAACTCTCAATCCAAACAGGCACTGAAAGTGATGTTTAACATACCGCTCTATCATACGATATGGACGCTGTCGATTTTTTTTTGCATCATGAAAATCCACTGACTTGGGCAGAGGGGTGAACCTACAAACTTGGGCATACAAGGCTAGTGCCAAACCAACTACGCCACCCAGCCGCCATATAAAAATATTACATTTACTATTTATTATTTAATAAGATATCTTCTTGACAATAATGCTGATAATATCAATGATATCAATTTTTTCTTATAATATTAATAGCATATAATAATAATAATATTTATTTTAACATAACTAATGGGCACCCCCTGTCCTCCTAACGGTTGACCAACCTCCATTGCACATATTATACTATTGTTAATACTCATTGCTCAAATTGTAAAACTGTTATTTACATATACTATGTAGTTCTATTTATTTGTTCTTTTTATCGCAAAATTTTGTTCTTGGCCAGCTCTAAAGTACTATCCCAACCGTATTAGCGAAATTATTTGAAAGAAAGCACATGATTGCTGATTCACTGCGCACTCCTCATGCGAAATCAGGGTTTCCAACTTGCCGAGGTATCTCGAACGTTGGAATTGCTGCGATAATACGTAATAAATTTACTACACATCTCACGCGAAAATTGTTTGTATATATAGAGAGAAATAATAAGGTTGATGACAGCTAAGTTTTATGAATCGCATCTTTTTTAATAATAACAGAAATATATACTAATACTGATGATCTTTAATCATATATTTACTAATGCTGATAATATTCGTCTTACAGTTGCCAATTGTAATTTTTATGATTTCGATTACAGTGATTCCATTACATTATGATTTCGATTCGAATTGTAATAATACAGTGATACCGTTATTATTACGATTATTAACTGTATCCATTTTCATTTATTTTGTAGAAATTACCACCGTGAGGCACAACTGGCATTAGTAACTTGGAGGGGGAAAAAATGGGAGAAGAAATCTCCTTGTCTACAATATCGAAAAAGAGGAGATCTATATATATATATATATAGAGAGAGAGAGAGAGAGAGAGATTGAAACTAAGCCTCGACCCAGAGTTAATTTCTCACGTTAGGTTAACACAAATTATTCTATACAAATTAATTTTATGTCTTATGCAGAACCATTTTCAGGTTTCTTTCTTACTTGTTAAAATATTAGTTGATTCAACGAATGTTCTTTAAACGCCGTGAGTATATAATATGCATTTATGTCAGAAACAGTGAGCCTCTATAGATTCAACGAGCATCGCTCCCCCCTACTCAGTGGGACTTCAGCTGAACAAGGCTCGAACTCATGACATACCAGTCACGAGTCCGTGGCTGGCATGTCCGATTTTTTGTTTTTGGATATTCTTATTTAAATCATTCCAAAGACTTCGAATGAAATACTAGAGCCTTGAGAATGTTTGCGGGGATTTACTTATTTATACCTTTTCTTTCCCCCAATAAACCGAATGCGTGTGTGAAAAACGGGGGCGTCGGGGAGCGAATCGTGTACACAGAGGGGGGGGAGGCGTTATACAGATAATGAACTATTTTAAACCATTTAGCCTAATTCACGATGATCACATGATTGTTCTGCATTGAATTCCAAACTGACATCAAATTTGTACTTGTTGTAAAATTTAGATAAGATTTCAGACTTGATGCCGAAATAAAGATGTTCAAGTATTAAGATTCTTCAATATCTTTTTTAAAATAAAAAAAAAAAGAAGTCTTAGTTCTTACGAAAATTTTTGAATGAAATTCATTTTGTAAACCTATGTGTGCAGTTATTGCTGACAACTGTGTACTTTTTAATAGAAAATATCTGCAAAAAGCAAAAGTTGGCAGCAGCAAAGCGTATGATCTTATTGGTTGGAAACACGCGTCTGCATTCATCGTGTGACTATGACGTCACATGAACTTTTGAACTGACTGGGTGGAATAACCTGATTGTAGTGTTCATACGACAATGACGTGACGAGAATTGAATCCAATAATTGATTTGTGAGGTATAAGTTCTGAAAATATACATACTACCTTTGGAAGAATATGAATAGTTTAATTCACGCTTATTATATGCATATACAAATTGTTGTTTAAATATATTTACACAAGTAATAATATTTTAATATTACTAATAAATATAAATCATACTATAGATGCACTGCATTATAAATATATATCGTAAATGAACATTGTCAAGTATTGGAAAAAAAAACAATTATGTTATTCCAGATTTCAAAAAGAAAAGGATTTAAATAATATCAGCCTTGAACGATGTGAGAAGCAGAAAAAATTTGTATTTTAATTCCAAAATTATTTGTATATGTTTATTAATCTATTGGTATGAAGGAGAAAACTCACTCACTCATCACGATAGCTCCCGAATTATTAAACCAATTGACTTGACATTCAGTTGGCATGTTTCTTTCAAAAAGTAGATATTCGTCGAGAAAGGGTTGTGAGAAAATTGACACCCAAGGGAGCGGTTAGAGATACAGATAAATATTCATGTTCAAATCTATTAGATCCATAGATTTGAAATTTGGCAGCTTTTCCATTCATGGAGTAGAAAACTGCTAAAAAGGAGACTTTTACGAAAACTGACCCCAATTGAGTTATGAAGGGTTAAATGTAATGCGTTATATGTAAATATTCCCGTTTTTGAACTATTAGATCCATATACTGGATATTTAGCAGACATGTTCTTGTCAAGGAAAATAGATCCATTATAAAATAAATTTTACTGAAGTAGACCTTCAAAGGAGGTTGCGAAAGGTTTAAGTTGCGTTATGGGTAGATAAATATTTCCGTTTTTGAACTGTTAGACCTACAAACTTCAAATTTAGCAAACATGTTCATTTCATGCAACAGATATCCACTACGATAGAGGTTTTGCAAAAATCTACTCTGAAGGGTGTTTTACGAAACGTTTTTTCGCTTTATATTAAAAAAAATTATCTTTTATGAACTACTACTAAACCTACAGCTTTGAAGTTAGAAACCCATGTTACTTTTGCTGAGCAGAGATCAGCTAAGAAAGAGGTTTTCAAGAGAACTCGAGCTGCAAAAAGGTTACGTGGGAGAAATAGGAAAACAAATTGCTTTTTTTCAACTAATTTAAATCTCCAAATATGATTTTTTTGTTGAGCAGAGCTATATGCTAAGAGCCTTTTTTACTTAGTTTGCAATTCACTTGAAAGAACCTCATTAAGAATATCTTTATCCTTCAATTTCTATTGTTTTATTTTTCAATTCACCCACACGAAGGACGTGTATACCAGCTAGCATTTTATGTAAGAGTTGAATTACTCCAAAATAGTCTTGGTAAATATTTACTGGATAAAAATTAAATGTTATTACTTAAGATTCAATATAATCTGATTAAAACACACACAACAGTTACCATTTTATGTATTTATTGATATGATTGCTTTATAAATTAGGAGAAATTGAAGGAATTCTTTGAGGCAAACAATATATTTAGAAGAGAAAGATTCCAAAGGACTAGATCAGAGTTTCTCAAACTCGCACCCCCTTGAGAGGTGTCAATGATGTAACGGAGAACATTAGCTCCCCCCCCCCTTCAGAAAAGTTCGATTTTAGGCCACAAGACGGATCTAACAAAAGATTCATACTTAGCGTCAGACAGTCTTTGGGTCCTCTAGAACCCTGGCCACTCCCGCGATGCGGGGCTGTGGGCATGTACGTTACTCCATTAGGAGGCGTGTTAACTCTAGAGGAAGGCGAGCATATTGAAAAGTCGAAAATAAAAGATTATTTTTAAAAAATAGCTAATTTACTGAATGGTAGCAAAATAAAGCACATTTTGACATAATAAAAAATAAAATACACATCTACACTGATATAATATACTTATAAATGTATCTGTTCTGCACAATGTATTTGACAATTACTATTGACTTTCTCCTATGGCTTATCATATACAAAACTGCATACAAAATACTTATCTCGATAATTTATACGGTTTATAATTAAGGTCGATCGTGGCAATAGTGTCGAAGTACATTATTATTGCTTTCAATACATTGTTATTGCATGGAAAGAGGGGCATCATGAAAATCATGACAGAAAATTGGGTCGAAAATATTGAAAGCTTGAGAAGCACTGAGTTACATTATTAAAAATTCAAAAGGTAATACAAGCCATACGGATACAATAAAAAATATTGTATATCTTAATTCCTACGGTAAATAAACTATATAAATATTCGTAGGGTTTTAGGATGATTTGTAGCACTAACTACTTTTGAGCGTTCCTTATGAAATAAGTTCTTACAAGCCCGAAAGCAACAACTTGTAATACGACATTCCTTTTCCTTCAGGTATAAAATGCACCGTAATCCCATTCTCTTAACTTTGCATAAAATGTGTCTTTACATTTAGCCTGGAACAAATCACGAACGCAATTACCCTTTATTAGGGTGAGTCAACTTATTTGGAAGGTGCTCTCGGAATAAATTCAAATTGTGCGAAGCTTAGCATAACTCGAAAAATTTTTAGACTTCTGTAACAGAGAACACATGGCACATCTTACATAATTGTTATAAATAATCAGTTGCTTAAATTGGTTTCTTATCAGGTAAGTGGTACTTACCAGGCAGCTACAACGGAAGCACACATAGAATGTACTTAGGTTAAAGCTCGATACTGTTCAGCAAGTTATGAAGGTTCGTCTTTGATGATTGGGTAATAATTGCTATAATTAGTTAAACTATTTACGCATAATAAATTAATTATTTACTAGAATAAATCTGCGTATATATTTAGCTCACAGATCTGAGTGTTTTTAGAAATATTTTCTGATACACTCTCTCTGATACTCACTGAAATCTTGTAAATAATGATGTATTTATGATTTTTTTTATTAGAACTATTCACAATAAAATTTCTGGTTCGATTGTTACAATTTTTGAAGTGAAAACTTCTTTAGCGGCGTTGGGCACTTTTTGGTAAGGGAAAATCTTATGAGTTCGCGTCACCGACATGCTCTGACTGGCGCATGCGCAGTGTGCTGTTCGCTTTAGACACTTTTTGGATGGGTGAAATCTCATGCGTTCGCGTCACCGACATGCTTATAGCAGTATATCTGTAGCTATACAGCTGACGTATACTGCTGTGTACGTCAGTGTGACGTATAAGTGAAATTGAATGGATTTAATGAAAAGTTCAATGTCTCTATACTGTGCATTTTTAAACCAGTGTTTTTGTTTGATTATTATTTGAATCGTTTAATTGAAGAATCATTGTGCAGTACAATAGTGAAATAAATATACTAATATTTTTAAGATAAAAAATAAATAACAGAAAATTATTTTAAATACGCGCATTTATTTTGGCATTTGAAATTTTTATATTATTTAAAATTATTTTAAATCTTCGTATTTATTCTGGCGTTTGAAAATTTCGTATTATTTATTTTCTAATATTTAACCTCTGCAATGCATCACGTAAATCCGGATTAGCATTTCACAGTGGCTTAGACGTTTTCTTACTACCGTGGTAAAACAGACATCTAGTTGTTCAATCATAATTTATCGTGGATTTAGAAATTAAAAATTTTATAAAATCTAATAATAATTCAAGATTAATGTGCTGAAGTTTAAAATAAGGTTAAAAAGGCAAAATTATAGTTTATTACCTTATATCATTAAAATGGTTAGTTTGAAATAATGAAAACGGCTCCAACTTTAATTTCATTGAATATTTTATTTTATTTTTAAATTTAATATTTCGGAATAATTATTTATTAATTTAAATTGTCAAAAATAAAATATATGCTCTTCTATTTTTTGCAAAATTATTGTCTATAATTTTATATCATTCGATTTTATTATTAGAAATTTACAAAAAAATACTGTTAGGGAATTAGGGTTATTTTAAATATCCGTTTTTCTTATTTGCTCCAATCCTTAACATTTTCCCCTAATTTCTGCTTTGGCAAATGACTATTCACAAATCTCAGGGAGGTACTTATGATGCTATTGTCTACGAATACGATCGCAAACATCCTAGAGAATTAGTTTACGTAGCTTTAACAAGAGTAACGAGGATTCAAGGTTTATTTTTGGTTACTCTAGAAAATATAAACAGCAGCTGGAAATTTTGGATTGGTGGAACAGGAACACCTCTAAATGCTTCAGAAACGGATAAACATTATGAAAGATCAACAAGACATCGAGAGGATCTAATGTTAGAATTGAAAAGGTTACAAAACAATACACTACAAATGGTCACCAAAACTTTTCTAGAATTTATCGCCAACAAGAAAGGATTATCGATATTTTCATTCAATTGTCAAAGTTTGCATGCGCATGGAGCTGACCTAAAAATGATGCTATCGAAAAAAAGTCAAATGTTCTGCTTTTGTCGGAAAGCCGAATGAAAAACGAAGAACTACTTGATATTCCGAATTTCAACTTTGCTGTAAGTTATGAAAGACCCGAAGTTCCAGCAGCAGGCATAGCTATTTATCACAATACTCAAGATACGTCACACTTCATTACTTCACATATGGACATACATACTAAATTTGCTAGAAGCATTGGTTTTAATGTTTCTGATATAGGCGAAATATGCGTTGCTCGTTGCGATTCCGAGAATGGGCAATACATATTAATGGTAGCCGTTTATATTTCGCCTGGAAAATCTATGAGACAAATACAACAATTTTTATTCGAAAATTTGATGATTTATACAAAAGAAGGTTCTGAAATACTCGATAAAAGATTTGGCGAAAAATATGATAATGTACGGATGATTTTAAGTGGAGACTTTAATAATAACTTTGTGGATGATAAAAATCTACCACTAATTGAATTTCTAAAAGAAACGATTTAAATATGTCCAATGATCGAAAACTCGGCACTACAAAATATAAAACGACGATCGATGCGGTTTTTACGCGATACTTAGATAAATGTGAATCAAACATTTTTCTTTCTTACTTTAGTTACCATAAGCCTATTGTATCTTTTTTAGAACAAAATGAAATAATTGAAAGCACAAAAAGTCTAAGTACTGTTGAAATTAATGATGCAAACAATTAAAATAATGTTAAAAATCATGTACATTGAAATTGAAGTAAATACAAATACTATCCATAAATAATATGATTGTATATTAATTGTTATTTCAAATGAATTGTATTTATATTTTGTCATGATCTTGTACAGCCCGTAATATATTTCAATAATAAAAAAAAAAACATATAAACATACATTCAGTTGTGCTCAGAGTGTCAATAGAAGTGAAAACCAGATTGATGTTGATTATTTTAATTCAAGCATTATGAAATTTCAAATTTTAATACTGAAAGTTCAAAGTTTTCCCTTCTATCGGCAGTCTCTATAACTGCCATTTTTTTTAGATTGTTGGCATAATAATGTACTGACGAGAAACAAAATAATCAAAAGTTTTTTATCACATTTGGCAATAACAAGACTTGGGTCAATTAAAAGCTACTATACCCATTGCATTTTGGGCTCATTTATTAATTTTAGCTTTTTACAACGATACAAATTACATTACGAAACATAACATTAAATCGAAAATAATACTATTACTCAAACAAAAAATTTAATTAATATTAAGGGCAAAATGCATAGTAAGCTTCATTATTTCACTGACCTATAGCATAAAAGAAGCACCGGCAAACTATGGCACGCGTATCGGATTTGGCACGTGGGACAATTTTCAGTGGATTCCCAATAATTTATCAATGTAAAATCTACTGGTTTCTCCTCTCTGCCCCTCATGAATTTTCTCTTTTAGTTCAGTTTGACACGCGCTTGCATCCCTTCTACCCTGTGACCCAGCTTAAGGTGTAAAAGGAATTAAAGGATCATACGACATGACGAATTCCAATTATTTTCTTTATCACTATAAACAACTCAAACACAAATAACACTATAAATAAGATAATTCAAATCTGTAATAAGGCGAGAGAGGGACGAGATTCGCGTTTAGGGAGAATATGTTCAATACTGCGGCTCTTCTCTCTCTCCTTAATACTACTTTACTCAGAGCTTTCGCATTTAATGACCACACTATTAGTTTAACACTCTAGACAACAACTTAATTTAAGATCACAGTACCTATTTTATTTAATTCACAGTATTTATTTAATTCAAGTTGACTTTAACACTTCTGGTTAGATAATCTTATCACTTCTTGATATCTAAACATCTGGCTTTCTTACTTTTTGTTTACATATACATTTTGCTGCCGATTCACTTCATTTCTAATCTACTCACAATTCACTAACTTTCAAACACGCGAAGAAGGAATATATATTTATTAAACTTAATTTGCATATCATGTTTTCTTCTTTTAGGAGAAGATTGGTTAAAGTTAATAACCTAAAAGAATTCCTAAGAGGATTAGCGGAAGGACGCGTATAGATCCATCACAAGCGTCAAATATTTTCTACTGTGTGCCACCCTGAATCATATTAGTATTTTGTTTTGGCACACCACTTCAAGGTTGCTGAACCCTGATATAGACTTTAATACAGATTTAGTACATCACCAAACCATGCCCGTTTTACTATATTACGACATTGCTAGAAAAATTTAAATATATTTTTAATCGAAGCTTTATTTTTTTTCCTTCTTATTTGGTAGTAAAAGGCTGAATATAAAGAAGTGAAATTTTTTCTAATAGATTATTTGAGAGAGACGGGTCTATAGAAGTGTTTTTAGAATCTAATATAACTATTAAACAACAGCCAATCTTCAGCTATTATTAGATAAAGTCATCAATCTTTTCTTTATACTACATCAATATCACCTGTACCAATCATACTATTTTATACTATTTTTTTTTAACCCGGGAGTGGCCGCATAGAGCAAAGGTTCACCCTAGGCTCACGAAATCCTTAATTCTAGGAAAACTGTATACTTTTTATTAATCATCTTGTGACGGATCTATACGCGATTCTACTAATTACTTCCTTTTTCTATAAATCAAAATATTTATTTCAACCAACCTTCATCGAGAAACCAAACGTGATTCGTGTAAATGAGGAATATTATTATAAATTCGGTTTTCGTGAGTTGAAGGAGAGTGAAATAAGAGGTCAAGTTAAGTTAATTGAAGTAAAGTGAAGAAAGTGAATTGTCGACTCGCAGATGTTGACAAGTTAAGCGAAGTTGATACGTTTGATGTGTGCAAGGAGAAGTGGGTAGTGAAGATTGACACGCAGTGAAATTAAATATTACGGAGCGTGGAGCAATCGGCATTTGATCCAGCTAAAGATAGAGCCTGAAGTTCTCCGTGGAGAAACCGACGCATTAAGGAATCAGGTATCGTAAAATTGATCAAGTAAAAGCTGATTATTAGTGAGTGGCGTAGTTATAAATGAGCGTATTTAAGCTATTTTAGATTCAGTTGAAGTTTTGTAATATTATCCCCGCATTAGAATATCTCACCTCTGCACTCTACCATTGTTATATACCTTAATTAGAATTGTGTTGTGTTTGTTCATAATGAATAGTAAGAATCAATAAATCAAATTAGATAGGCATAATATCTATGGATTATTTAGTTCCTCCTACACATCTAGCCGGGTGTACAGATAGACAGGAGGGTTCGAATGTAAGGGGTAACTACAGGTCTCCACTCCACAACCTTGTCATTATCCTCCTAGATGACAGTCTGCATAGTAACTAAAATTAATTTGTCACATATTTCCCCCTTTTTGGTAATAGCAAATGTTTTTACAAGCGTAAGGTACTTGTGGTGACTGAGTTCCCCGCGCGACCAATGTTGCTCCAAAATATTTTCTATGAACAGGCTGCATTTTCCCCCTGTGAACAACTTATTGGTTTTGATTGCTGTGTTGCATAACTCTTTATGATTTATTAATGTAAATGAACAGAATATAAATAAAGAAGTGGGCATCTGCAATCTCTATTAGATGAAGTTGAAATTGATCAAGTAAGTGAAGAACTTGATGAAATAATAGATATAAATCATGATCGCGAAAGTAAAGTTGAGAAAAGCAATAAACATAAAATGATTGAGTGTTTTTTTTTAAAGGGAAATTTTTAAATACTACCTAAAAAACTTCATCAAGAAAGGTGGAAGGTTACAAGTGTACCACAAGGCTCACAGTATCCTATCACTTTCAACAAGCTATATGTCGATCACAAAGGACAATAAAACTACAAAAACTTGAACAAAATACGGCAGTTTTCCCTACCAATATAATTCGAATAATATAAGCAAAATGTGTCTGTGACATGAGTATTTTATTAAAGTCATAAGCATTTGAAACTTTTTAATCCAGTTTAATTGGATTTTTTTTTGAAATTATCGAAGACAAATTGAAAAGTTCTTAAAAGTACGTAAGTATTCTTTCTCAATATTAAATTATTCATTGAAATACAATTTTTTATAATGTTCAATAAAAATAATTATGGAAAAAGGATTAGGGTGGCCGCGCCACCCCGCGCAGTCACTAACGTTAGTATCTCTAGTGCCTGACTTCTTCCGGGTTAAAAAAAATCGTTTTCTCTTTGGTATATATTCATTAACTTATTCTGTAAATGAACGATGAAAAAAATAGAATCTATACAAAGAAATTAAAAATCGTGCAAAATGAAATAACATAGGCATTAACAAACCTTAAATCTTATCTCAGTTCTTTGTAATCCTACCAAATTATGTAAATCGCCAAAAAATTTCAATATATTAATTTATTATTTAATTAAAAATTTACATTAAGTTTTGCACATCGCGAAAATGGCAACTTTAAAAGTTTTGAGAATAAAATAAATGATTACTACAAGGTATATTTTAAGTGTAATTGTGCTAGAATCAATAATATTGATTTTTTTAATTGAATAGTGTTACGATAAACAATAAAGATACAGCTACAAGAAGCTAAATAGTTTTAAACCAAACTGTTTCGCAATATAGAAAACATTTTAACATTTTCTTTTAAAATATCGGAAATTATCAGGAAACAATAAAACAAGAAACGACAGATTTTGCTGAAAGCCTGACACGTGATTTAAATATCATTAATTGTATTATTATGATGAGGCAGTAACTAAACAAAACACAAAGGATAGTTATAGGGAAAAAAATGAAAAATCATCAACTAACGTTAAATCATATTTAAGGTTTATAAATTGTTTCCGGATTTGTATTTTAAATGTTATTTATTCGTAAAATACGAATTCGTAAAATTGGTACTCCAAGACTAAAATTTCTTTAATGAAATATTTACCATAAACATTTTATTTTACATTTCTTGATTACATTTTGAATATTTTTCCATATGAAGTGTTACAAATTGTTTACTCGAGAAACATGAAAAGGCACTCAGTAAAATAAATGAATAAGGAATGACATTATTCATATAATTAGAAAAGTATTTGCGAAGCTGCATTCCGATTCACATTAAAATAAAAAAATAACACAAAATCACTCACAAAAACACAAAATATGTAATGAAATACGTTTGTAGTTCCCACGAAATATGTAATGAAATATGTTTGTAGTTCACACAAAATATGCAATGAATATTGTGGATAAGAAATCTACGAATGCTATGCAATCTTATTGATGAGTAAAAAAAAAAAAAGGAAAAAGAAAAAGAAAAAAAAAACGTGAAAAGAAGTAGCACAATTTGGTTCGGTTATGGTTAAGGAATACCAAAATTGGTTTATCATGGCAAAATATCGTGAGGAAGAAAAAAAATTCTTTATAGTTTTGTCATTGATTGACCATAACAAAACGTCCCACTTTATTTACGCCTAAATATTCGGTCCAATAAGAAGAAAAGAGAAATAAATATGTAAAACACTACTCATGACTTTTTAAATTAAATGTTCTAATAGACAAACAAATAAGACTACAAAAAAAAAAAAGGTGTGGCTGTGTTATAGATACGGTAGTGTGTTTACGTAAATACGTCTCGCAACGGGAAACATTTTTTTTTATAAAATATTATTATTTATATGTATGTCAAATCATGTTTGAAAACTAAAAAGTCCACGAGGTGTCTATGTTTTGTTTTATGATGGCAACTATTTCCTTTCAATGGATTCAGGAAAGAAATTAAGTAAACAAATAATTACTTTGTTATAACGTTGTTAATTATATGTCTATGATACGAAAAGTATGATACAGGATACATCTAAATTTCTGGTAAACGTTAAATCAATACAGGTATTACCTAACATTGATGAAGATGTTTCGATGTACAAATTGAACTCACTGAGCATGAAGCCGGGCAATGAGTGGCCTTGTGAGACATTT
>BMAO01023913.1:0-30325 GCA_019973975.1 Trichonephila clavata | reverse complement strand
ATTAAGGAGAAGTGATATTCTATTAATGAGGTTGATATCTATTAATGAGGTGATATTCTATTAATGAGGTGATATTCTATTAATGAGATAGTAGTGAAAGTATTCTATTAATGAGAAGTGGGATATTCTATAAGAGAAGTGATATTCTATTAATGAGATACTAGTGAAGTATTCTATTAATGAGAAGTGTGATTATTCTATTAAGGAGAAGTGATATTCTATTAATGAATGATAGTAACGAAATATTCTAAGTACTTTATAGTGAGAAACTATTTTCCCGCGTAAAAGTTTCAAATGAATTTTTTTTCTTTCTCTGCAGAAAGAAAAATCAATCATCATAAAGAACATTCGCAAAGGAAATATATCGTCAATGGCTGTTGAACAGTACTTCAAGTTAGTCAATGAATTATAACTATTTCATAAAATTATAGATTAGCAATGAGTAATATTTAAATTCAGTTTTTTAGTGTTTTCTTCCGTAGTCAATTCATAAAAGTACATAGAATTGTAACAATTCAAAACCTGAATTTAAAATATTTTTTTAACTTATATTTTTAAGGCTACAGTGGACAGTAAAATTTTTTTTTTAATTTGTTACACACATGCTCCAAATTTTGACTGCCAGTATTTAAGTTATAATTAAAACCATATAAAAAATTTGGTGAGAAAAAAATAAGTAATTCTTAAGATATTTAAAAAAAATTTTTAAAAATTTAACGATAATTTCAAAATTTTAAAGCATTTAATGCGTTTTGATTTTTTTTTAAATTTCATATTTTTAACTGATTTAACTTCTTTAAGCTATTTTTTAGAAATTTATGCATGCAATGTAATGTTTTATATGATAATTTACAAAGTATGGGTAAACACAAATTTTTATATGAAATTTTCAAGAATTTTAATGACTTTCTACATAAAAAACTTTAATTTCTTCTTTCACCCTATCACTATTACTACAATGCATCCAAGAAGTTATAATTACATATTAGAAGAATACTTTTGGGAAAGTTTTGTTATAATCGGACAAAATTGCAACGCATGGGACATTTTTGAATTTTTGGTTTCGAGGCAAATTTTTTGATTTTGAGAAAAAACAGCTTATTTTATTTTAAAGGAAATTAACTTTGCTTTTATAAAAAAAATGAAGATATAAATATAAATTTGAAATAGAAAAACACTAATATCATAACAAATGTAAGATAAGTGCAGAATATATACATATAAGTGCAATATTTATTGTAACAGTCTCATCGACATGTGGTACATATAGTGATAAAAATTGAAAAGTAAGCTGGAACTTTCTAATAATATCAGACGTAAATTAGCAGAATGCATTCCATTATTATTTCATCTCAACCGGATAATATATTATTTGTTTCATAAATCATAATAAGTAAAAATAAAGTATTTCAATAGGATTAAATTACAAAAATTCAAAACAGTTTCGAGGCAAACTTTTGACTATTTTGATTTTATAAGAAAATAACTGATTTTTTTTATAAAAAATTAAAGATATATAAGTATAAATTTGAAAAACACTAATGTCATTTAAACATAAGATAGATGCAGAATATTTATATAAAAGATTCTGCAATATTTATTGTAACAGTCACATTAGCACGTGGTGATAAAAATTGAAAATAGCTAGATAATATAGTGATAAAAATGGAAAAATAAGCTAGAACTTTCTAATAATATCTAAAGTAAACTAGCAGAATGTATTTCATCAACCAGATAATATATTATATATTTCGTTAATCACAATTAGTAAAAATAAAGTATTTCAAAACAATTAAATTATAAAAATGCAAAACAGTAATAAATTCAATTACACATAAAAAGAAAACTGCTGCTAAGTCTGAAAAAAAATTAAAATGCACCGGCAATATAGGCTACATCTTTATTAGTAGTATTTCTTTTCCTTTTCTCTCTTTTCACAGAAATGTTTTGAGAAATGCGTCGTTTATCCTGTCTTTCAGCAATAGTCAAAGAAAAACTATCATTTAGGTTTGAGTCCTCTTTTGATTCAAGTGATTTCACGTAGTCCAAATTTTGCTTTTCAACGGCATCTGTAACTGCTATTTCTAGCCTTCTTTTGGACACGAATACCTCTTTTGGGCATTTTCGCCAAATGCAGCTATGCAGACTTTCATTACAATTTTGCGATCTTGCTCCTACGCATCTTTCAAGAATGGTGTCTGAAGCTAAACGTTGGTATACAGGCATAATTTTTTCAACTACTTGTTGCGACAAGCAAGTTCTCGTGGAACTATGTGACCCTGGGGTTTCACCTTTGGCTATTGCTCTTTTATAAAAACTCCATGATGATTCCCCTTCAGGGCACTTACCATGCGTAGGCTTTTCGTCAGTTGACGAGCAATGCATCAGGCTGGCATATATATCAGGTTTTAATTTTTTGGGTATTAGGAACATTATCTTTTATTGCTTTTCTGTAGTAATTTTGCAACTTTGTTATTTTTTTATCTGTAAGGCTTCCCTGCTTACGCCCACCAAGAGTCACCCTCTTCACCTTCCACTCTTTTACTTTGTTGCGTAACGATGTGCCAAGCCTCTTCGCAACATGATTTAAGCACTCTTCCTTTTCGATTTTTACCCCAGAACCATATATTTCCTTTTCTGACAAAAATTGAAAAGTTTTCGAGTCGCCATCACTCAGCATGGAAACGAATCTCATTTGGCAATCACTTATTGACCGTCTCCACATAATTAGTGCAGCATGCATCTCCATGGCTCCAGACGTTCCATCGAAATTTTTGTCACACTCATCCATTTGTCCTTTTTGCCAAATGTGAAATTCCGCACTATCGGCTCCCATATATCGGCCAGTAATTATGCAATTATGACAGTATTTCGACAATACTTCAAAGTCAAGAACAAGTCCACTAAGGACATCGATGATTATTCTTAATCCTAGGTTAGATGTATGTCCCTCGCTTTTGCCATGTACCGTCATATGACACACTCACATCAATGATTTCCTGATATTTTAGAGAAGAATCAACTTTTATGTGAGCTTCTCTAGCTGCTTGACGTGACATTTCGAGCATTTTTTTCTTCACTTCTTTGTTTTTAACCGATAAGTTGTGCATGCATTTGGCAAATGTTTTTCTGTCCATTGTTGGGACGTTGAGTTTCCAAAGCAGCATGCCCTCTGCCTATGGATAGGAAGGCACTCACCAGCTTGCTGTTAATATCTTGTGAATTTTTAGACTCCTCTTGGAAACTTGAATACACACTTCCATAGCTTTCATGACATGATTCACATAAAAGTTCCATTTTTGTTGAATATCCCATGGATTGGTGTTGTTTTATAACAAGGGCACAGTTTGTTACAATATTTGCAAGGAACTTTTTGCAATAGTTCAGAAAACACAGCCTTGTGGGTGAAAATATAACTTGCCTCAGGTTGGGAAGATGTACTTGTTTCAGATAATGGATCTCTCTGTAATATAAAACTGTTTTTTTCATCAACAGTTTCAGGAGATTTCTGCCATCGCTTCTTGCTATTTTCAGACAACATCTTCCTCCTTTTGGTAGGACGACCCTTAGGTTTTCTATATCTCGATGATATAAGATCCATACTAATAATTTTAAACAACAAATGCGATTTAAAAAGAGCTTTAGTTCTGAAAAGAACTTTTTGCTTTGGTAAAATCAATATAAGGTTTGAGTAAAGTTGAACGAAAAATGCAAACCGAAGTTTGAACGAATGGTAAACAAATAATGTCAATTTAGGTCTCAGATACAGTTAAAACAAAGTGTTGCCAACCTGAACTTGATAAATTAACATTTAAAAATAAAAATTAGTGAGGCTTTGTCTACAGTAAATAAAATTTTTCCTGTCAAAGTGCATGACAGCTACAATAGCATGACATTAGAAAATCTAAACAAAGGGGCGTGGTCATGGATGACTAATTCGAAACTACCCTATAACTCAGTAAAAAATGCATAAAACCCAAAAAAAATTTTTGCGTTTGATAGAGAGGATAATAAAATATTATAATCAGCAAAAAAAGTTTTTTCGATATTTTGGTCAATTTTCCACATTTTAACTGTCCACTATAGCCTTAAATAAAATAATTTCGCTTTTATAACTTTTATTTTTATGATTTTAATTTTATATAGTATTTTTAAATGTTTTATATAATTTAAATACTTTCAAACCAGTTATTTTAGTGTTAATGAATTTTAACGAGTGACTAGTTATAAGTTTAATGAAAGAAAAACGCAATAAAAATTGTACAATTATAATTTATCAAAATTAGAATTTAAATTAATATTAGGTGAGATTTTTACATATATATACATATGTTGTGGATAATACATGCGTATATGTGTACCAAATTTCTTTGCATTAAACTAACTTTTTCAAGGCATCGCATTTTTATGTTTCTAATTTTAATTTTGGACACTAGTAGGTGTACTATCATACACACATACATAAATACAATTTACGAGTTTGTACCAAATAAAGTATGAAAATTTGTTCAATAATTTCAGGATAAATTTTCCAGGAGCTAAGATTGAAGACATTAAAATTGCATACGATTATAGTCATCTGATTAAAACAAATTACAGACTGTAAGTTATTTTTATTTTTAATTTGTATGTAATTATCAAATTTTTATTAATTTCTATGCAAGGAATTTTAATTTTTAATATGAAAGTATTTATTTTCACCTTTCCATAGCAATTAATAATTTCACTTGATAGGAATAATAGCTTAATATGTTAAAAATAATTTGATTTAGTTTTATCTTTTTATTCTGCAGAATTAGACATTTTTATTTCCCAAAGAGCTACCTACTTGTTTTAGGACAAAAATAACTTTTTCTAGGACAATAAGTATCACATGAATCTTTTTTAAATAAATAATCCAGGGAATTGAAAGGCCGCACGAAAAAAACACTTTATAATAGACTCTGCTGGCCACACAAAATGCAACACCTTGGAAGAAGCAAGCAAACCGTTTTTCCCTAGAGGATTAATAGGAATCTCGCGCATAGACTTGTTACAACTTGAACAATATTATTGTGGTAATTTCTAAAGAAATATCAAATTGTGACGCATGTTCCTACTAAAAACTAACAAATAAAAGTATATTTCTTGAGTTCTGCTTCTTAATAATTTCAGAACATGAAGATATTTCTTAATCTGCCGTGTCTGCTTTCTTTTTCTTTCATTAGTAGTTCTGCTTTATTTAAATAATTTACCTTAGTTAAAAAAAAAAACATCTTATTCTAGAACAACTGCTGAAGATAATTTAGATATATGCAAGTTCATACACGCCCGTAAACGACGAGACGTGATGGTTTTCGAGTCGAGTTGTCTCATTCAAACGTTGTTATGTGCTTGCACCTCCAAAAAGGTAATATTTATGTTCATTTTTTTAAAAAAGAATAATGTACAGGTGGCTCAATATTCATCAAATGATATCTCTAAAGTATATGATTAGGTTTGGTTTTCTTTTTCTTTAATTTGACAAAAAAAATCCTAAAATATTTTTATAGTTTCAGTTTTATCTTTATACACAATAATAAAAAAAATACAGATAGAAACTATATACTGATGAACCCCGATTTATCGAACCCTTAATTAAAACGAACTTTTTTATTTCTTTGATTAAATGGAAGGCAAAGAGACCTCCAATTATCGAATAATCAACCCCGAATTAACAAACTATTTCAACACCAGATTTTTTTTTTATTAGTTTGTATTAGAAAAAAACTGGATTTCTTTTCAAATGACGCATACTTTTTGACTGGAACAGAAAAAGACTTTTCTTGAAGCATCAAATTTCGACGGGAAAGGGTGCAGCCCTTTATTAGACTTTACAGGTGCAGATGAGTCATTAGTGTGACCTATCGCATGAGTTTTGAATAGGACAGGAAACGCCAATCGCATCAAAACTGTGACATTGTCTAATGCTTTACAGTGTTTGTGGAAACTGCAAAAACATACCTCTCCTGAAGCAGAATGTAATTGACTCAGTATCTTCTCTGCATAAAGTCTAAAAACAACTCTTTCGAATCAGGAATCAAATAAATTTTGTAAAACAGCTAGCAGTCAGTATTTTAAAATTTTCAATTAACTGGGGCGTAATAATCTCTACTAGTACTTTCAGCTGCTGAATAAAAAGTGTGTAATTTTAACTGTAGATATTTTTTGTGTAGTTGCTTAATATAAAATTTCAGCAAGCAAGTGCAAAAAAAATTGTATTTTGTCTCGACCCCGAAATTACGAATAACACTGAATTAACGAATAAAATGTTCGATTCCGATGAATTTGTTAAATTGGGGTCCGATTGACTGTATATTTATACACAGCCTCCAAAAGTTAACTTGTTTTTTTTTTCATGTTTGTCTAATTTCGAAATAAATGAACATATGGACAAGAAAAATCTACATTGAAAATCTAATAATTAACTTACTTTAATAATAATATCACATTCCACAGTTTCCAAAAAAAATCAATTAATTTGATAAGACTGAATTTTTCCTCACTTCGGCATTTTTCGTCCAACATATGGAAAATACACTCATGGACAAAAAAATTAGCGCACCAAGAAATAATTGCAGGATCGTAACGAAACTTGGCATGAAGGTACATATCGGAGAGATATGCAAATGATTAGAAATGCAGCGTGATTGCGCATTACGTATAGCCGGTTGAGAGCGTTTAACCTCGTTCTCCGTGGAGTATAAAACAGGTAACCAAAGCTTGTTTGAGAGTGCTGAATCGTTTACAAAGGAAGCGCTGAGGTAGTCATGCCATTACGCCATTTTCGGAGACAATATGAGCAGCTGTCGCAGTTTGAGAGGGGGAGAATCATAGGCATGATGGAAGCTGGGTGGTCATTTCGAGCTGGGCAAGTAGCTCGTCAAGTAGGCAGTTCTGATTTGACTGTGAGGAGGTATTGGAACCAGTGGACACAAGAGGCGTTATTTACACGGTTACCAGGCTCAGGACGCTCTCGACAGACTAGTCGTCGAGAAGACCGCCCCATCGTAAGACATGCCCGCGTACAGCCAACTGCTTCATCAGCGGCCATCCAGGCACAGGTAGCACCTTCACTAGGGGCCCCTGTGTCTTCTCGAACCATACGAAAGCGCCTGGCTGAAGGACATTTGGGATCGCGGCGCCCATTACGTGTGCTGCCCTTGACGCAAACCCATCTACACCTCCGTTTGGAATGGTGCCACGCACGAGGACCCTGGACTGCTGCGAATTCGTCTTTAGCGACGAATCCCGATTCAATCTCAGCAGTGATGACAATCGTGTTTATGTGTGGAGACCCCGTGGTGAACGCCTCAATCTTGCCTTTGCTTTACAGCGACACACCGCTCCCACAGCTGGTGTGATGGTATGGGGTGCCATTGCCTACAATAAACGGTCACCCCTAGTATTGATCCGTGGCACCATGACAGCCCAGCAGTATGTCCATGACATCCTCCAACCACATGTGTTGCCACTCATGCAACGGCTCCCAGAAGCCATTTTCCAACAAGACAATGCTCGGCCTCACACGGCAAGGGTGTCACAAGACTATCTCCACATTGTTACTACCCTTCCTTGGCCTGCCCGATCCCCATATTTGTCTCGAATCGAGCATATCTGGGATCATTTGGGACGGCGAGTTGGGCATACCACGAGTTTGAACTAGAGGCAAGGTTACAGCAAATATGGACCGAAATGTCTCAAGTCATCATACAGAACTTATATGCCTCAATACCCGATCGTATCGGATCGTGCATTCGCGCTAGAGGGGGTTAAACAGGGTATCAAATCCTTCGTTCTTTTGCCTTGTTTTCTGAAATAAATGATCCTTTTCTTTTGATTTTCTAATTATTTACTTATATCACAAAGTAGTCATTACGTATGTAAAATTTCGTTTCATTTTGACAACTCCTTCTTGGTGCGCTAATTTTTTTGTCCATGAGTGTATTTGTATTCTGAGATATAAAAGGCAAATTAAAAGGTATCTTTCGAAACAGTATATGGATAAGTCTCATATTGCAATAAATCGCTGAATTCTTAGTCAAATGCATTCTCCATATATAAGTTAATCAATTTGTATAATTTGAAAATGCATTGCTTGTTAATAAAATTAAAACACCATAAAGGAGGGATGATAAAAATGTTAAATATTCATGAAGAGAAGTAGATGCTGGGATATGCAATTGATTAGCATTTAGGTATCATCAAACGACGCAAGTGTGCAAAAAGGTATCTTAAGCTCTGTGTGAAAGGAAAATTACGGCACGAGTTTCGCATTCTGAAATCTTTTTTAGCTAGTTGTTTGTGAGAAGATCGTGTTATGCTTCGCATGAGAAAGAGAAATGGCTTCCAGTACTTGTTGGAATTCAACAGGAGCAGGAAAGAGCCGTATCGGGCGTGTTTATCGTTTCACTATATTGCTAATCAAATGACTTGGAATCCAATGACTAACATGCGATTATGGAATTTGGTTTCAGTTGAGCCGTACTGGTCGCTATGCAGGATCTCAATGGCTTCCTGCGACTAACTTTGAGGAACCAGATATGTTTTGGGGTCTATTTTGCATAATCATACAGCCAGATAACTAACCGCAATCATGAAGTGAGATAGTTTGCAGCACAACGAGTGTCCTCAAGGACAATGCGAACATATCTGAAGCAGCATGGACTGACTATACTGCGACCATTATTGTGGCATCCCTGGACACTGCAGCATAGTAATGCGTGGTGTCAGTGGAGCGTCCAATGACAAAACTGGATGCAAGAATGGCATCACGCCGTCGTTTCCGACGAGTCCTGGTTCTGTGTGCAGCATCAAAATGGACGTAATCGTTTCTGAATGAGACATCGAGGAGAACGCGTATAGTCTGCTTGCATTCTTTATCGTCATACGAGCCCTACACCTAGTGTGGTGGTATGACCATCCATTGAATACACGGCACGAGAAGTCTGTGTATTATTTTCAAAGTCTCGAAGATGCTTTCTTTTAACAAGATAACGCATGACTGCATGTTGCTCTCGTTTCCTGACCTACCTCCATACAGAAGGTATTCGACTGTAACCTGGCCAGCACGTTCACCAGATCTCTTTGAAAACATCTGGTCATGGGTTATTGAGAGACTAAGCTGCCACAACTATTTAGTCAATACGATTGAAGATGTAGGGCGCAGACTTAAAGCAGCATGGAATGTCTTGCCCACATCTATAATTCAAACCCAGTTTCAATAGATGCCAATCCGAATTAAAGCCTTTTTTGCTGCCATAAGTGACAGCTGTGTGTGCACTAATTTCGGATCCTTTATGACCCCAAATTGAAGACAAATTTAATCATACTTTACTCCCAAATTGCTGTAAATGTACTATAAGTCAAATTTTGTTATTTGCTTTCCTTCTTAGAGTTACAAGTTTATTGTCAAGTTGTCTACTTTTTAATATCTCTATTAAAAGAATTTTGACAGTTGTTAGTACTTGTGGTTATTGCTATAGAAACATCGTTTGACTATTAGAAGGAAAACTTAGAATAGAAATTTATATTTTTCTTTTCTGTAATGGAACAAAATAAGAGAGGCCGTCAATTCTCCTAACAATAGACTTATATAATTTTAATGTTTACCTTTAGCAGCTTTTAATAATACAGCTTTTTAGGATAGAAATATTTTAAGTCTTTAAAGCTACGAGTAAGTACATCAGTTATAAGCTTCTAATTTAGAGATTTTAAGCAAAGCACAAACTAATACAGTACAGTGAATTAGGAAATTTGCACACACACATTCCAAAAAAATCTTCAGTAATTTTATAATACTCTAATTTTATTAAAAGCACATCTGTCGATATCATCCCAGTAGAAATTCTACGCATTGAATACTGTTTCCTCAAAATAACGTTTACAAATTTATATTTTCAGATCCGTGGCATGGAATTTTATAAAGAAGAAGTTATTAGGCATAAAACAGCAATAGCTGAAGAACTGAATCGTCTTCCGAAAAAAATACTCCCAATAGCATTCGTAACATTTAGATATGAGAAAGATGCAAAAAGGTATGTATACTCGTACTTTGCTGCTGGCCCTTTTATTTAATTAGCTATTTTATAAGATTCAGCGTTGTATCTCTACTTATGAAAAAAAAAACTAATTATTTCTAATTTTTATTTACTGAAAAAATTTTGTAACTGTATGCAAAAAAGAAATACGTAGATACAATTTTACAATAAAAAGATCTGATAACACACTCACAGTTTAGTATAAATATATACCATTTTAAAAACCATTGTAAAATAAATAACATTGATATAAAAAGAAACAATATGGCAATGTTCTCTTTCACAATTTCATTTTTATACGAAAATTCAAACCTAAGCTTATTTTTTACGTAATTTCAATTAATATTAGGGCACTTTTTTTCGTATCACACAATATGCTTCGGAATTTCATACGTGCATAGAAGTCTCCCTCTTGGTTTGTTAACTACATCAACACACGGTCGTTTTGACGTTGTCATCGTCATCGTATCATTGACCGACAATGGCTTCTTTAAATACAAATACAAATAAAAATTAGTGTTTCGTATCCGTATTTGCTATGTTTCCCCGAGGAAAAGAGTCTGTATCAAAATCACTTTCATATTGCTTAAAACCTTATCTCCCTCCACCAAAAAAATTAAATACTACCTAATCGTTCGGTTTTGTGCAGCTGAGTCGGCACTATAATGAAATCCAACTTAATCACAACTTCCGGAAATGTACGCATTCTATCATTATTTCATAGAGAACACTTCTTTAAAGCGTAGAAATTCATCAGATAATGATGAAATCAGCCGGCTGAGTGGCGTAGCTGGTTTGTCGCTAGACTTGTACGCCTAAGGTTGCTGGTTCGACCCCGGCCCAGGTCGGTGGATTTTCATCATGCAAAAAATCGACAGCGTTCATGTCGTATAATTAACATGTTAAAGATCCCTAGAGGGCCAGTTTGGTCTGAGTGCTCTCAGCAAAATTAAACTCCTTAGCATTATTTTGCATCATCAGAACTCAGGTGTCTTCCTCTGGGGAGGAAACTGGGCATCAAAATTATATTGGTATTCCACCTATATAGTGCCACACTAACGAGAGATACCAGCTCTTGGAGAATGCACTAGATCTTCAATGGTAAAACACCAATCCGCAGCCCTATTAGAAATTTTAAAAATGATTAAATCATACATCTCTTTTCTTAAACTTCTTACTAAGCTGTCTGTACCAGATCATCATTTTTCATGGCACCTTTTGTTCTTCATTGTGCACGTTCGTATGACCATCTTTAAAGGCTCTAGCCCAGGGGTACTCAACCAGTTTTTCTGCCGGTCCGCATACATACACTGCTGTTTGTAAAAAATGCAACTCCATGAAGGAATCATCAGAATTAAAGGATGCAGCAAATATCAATTATAGGATGTAACATAGAATAGTAAAGTTTCAGAGCCACTGCGCATGTGTGGCGTGCGTAGCGCCCTCTGAACTGATACTGAAAGCGTATAAATAGAGGGCTGTAGTGGGACGTTGAAAATAGTTAATGATTATTTGTTTGTGGCGAACGTTTAGTGAGATCTAAGTATGCCTCCACGACGAAATAAGGAGAAATTCCAACAACTTACGGAGTTTGAACAAGGGGAGGATTATCAGCATTCGAGAAGGAGGATTTTCCTATTGTGCAATAAAACATGGTGTGCAGTGGAATATGTTCCACAGTGATGCGAGTTTTGGAAGCAGTGGACCGAAGAGCGCCGAACAACTCGAAAAACTGGCAGTGGACGATGGAAGGTGACGTCAGCGCGTGACGATCGACACCAGCTCCGCATAGCGGTGAATGCCTGTACAGCTTCCTCCAGACTGTTGGCAGCACATTGGTCTACTTCTACAGGTGTACTAATGTCGGCTTCATCAATTTGTCGACGTCTGCTGCACCGTGGATTGCGTGCAAGGGTGCCTTTATACAGGATCCCCTCACGACAAACCATCGATGGCTGCGTCAGCAATCTGCTCATGAATATAGATTGGCACCAAGTTGTGTTTTCAGATGAATCACGCTTCAAGTTATGGGACCATGATGGCCGTATTCGTGTTAGACGCTATGCCGGTGAACGCTGCCTTCCAGAGTGCGTTATCGAATGACATTATGGCATAACACCCGGAGTTATGGTTTGGGATGCGGTTTCGTATCACGGATGATCCAATTTGCTGCGAATTGAGGGCAATCTTAATAGAAAAAGGTACGTCCATGAAGTGCTACAGATCGAAGTCGTTCCCTTCCTTCAAGGCATCCCTAGAGCTATCTTTCAGCAAGATAATACACGCCTACATGTTGCAAAGACTGTTCCAGACTTCTGCTTAGCCCAACACATGCAACTTCTTCCTTGGCTTGCTTATTTGCTGGATATGTCGCCTATTGAGCACGTGTGGGATTTGGTGGGTCGGCGTCTCGCTCATGATCCGCGTCCTGCAGCTTTAAAAGACAAACTTTTGCTGCGCGTACAAGCAAAATGGAATTCTCTTCCACACGCAGACATTCAAAATCTGTTTGACTCTGTGCCCCGTCGTATAGCAGCACTTATTGCAGCGCGTGGTAGCTACACTTAATACTTATTTCGGATAATGAATATTGTTTTTTTTCTTTGAAAGTTTCATCATTTATTCGTACTAATACAAGTCGTTTGTGCATTAAATTTCACTTAATTCCGATGATTCCTTCCTGGTGTTGCATTTTTTATAAACAACAGTATATGTTAACTATTTCACGCGGGTCGCAACATGATGATAAATGGGAGGGGGGAGAAATGCTTTAAGACCAAGATAACATAGGAAATTTAAATTGTGGAAATAGGTCAAAATATTAAAATTCCTATTTTGCTTTTTTTAGTTACTATTTTTTATATTTTTTAATTTTGTCGCTGAATTTTTCTAAATTGGAAGCATTTAAGAATCACTTTTCCACAATTCCTGCATCAGTAAAAGGTTTCATATGATTTCCAATGGTACAACAAATTTCATGGGTATCTTTGTTATCTCTGTGACATTAACACTGACAAAGCACTTTTTGGCTGTTGTAAAGATTATTCAAGAAAGCCTATTTATCATCTCTTGAAAGAGATCTTCGATGAAAAGTGTAATTGAACGAGTTTCGTTTATTGGTATTTTTAAATGTTGCCCTTTAGTGACAAATCAAACAATTACTGAACCCCCCCCCCTGCTTGTTTTTCATTACAATATAGTCTAGTCAACTTCCCAATCGTCTTGAAACAATCTATTGGGTTAATGCATAACTATCCGGCGTTTTTTCAACACATTTTATTTAACAAAATCAGTAAAAATATTTGACCAAAGAATGTTTCAACGATTATTCGGGAGCGTAGTCACCGTCAACTTCAATTACTGCTTTCCATTTGCTTGGCAGACGGTCGATTCCGCGAGCGAAGAAGACACGATTCTTAGAGCCGATCCACACTTTGACATCGGCCACCAAGTCATCCGATCGTCGATCCCGAGCCTGATCATCGAAATCCGATGGCTGACCTCTTCCTGGCTTATCCTTCAAGCTGGTATCACCTGATTTAAAACGGGCAAACCACTCCCTACACTGACCTTCGCTGATTGTTCTTTTGCCAAAAAGTTCGTTGAGATCACGAAATGACTGTGCTGCTTTCCATCCTTTCTCGAAGTGCTAGAGCATAATATGGCGAATATGATTATGGTTTTCGACACGCCTTTTCTAAGACAATAGAGAAGATTATTTTTATACAAAAATAATAAACAAAACGCTACTTTTTACTAATGAAAAACACGCTGATATAAACGCCGGATAATTATGCATCGACCCAATATTTTCTTCAAATATTTTTCGCTTGCAAGATATGAAAGATAATTTTAAAATTAGTTTCACTCATAAAATTGGTTGCTACTCCACTGTTGTCTATTATCATTAATCAGAAAAAAAATATTAATTCGCACCCATACGACATCGACAGCAAAAAGCAAAATTTATATATTTCATTTTTTAACAAAGAATTTCCTACCAAATTTTCATAAATAAAGGAATTTCTCAGAGCAATTGGCCATGACCGGGTCACTTAAAAAGTCCTTAAAGGGCGCCGGTTGAGTATCGCTGCTCTAGCCTATTTCTTCATTATTCCAAAGCTCACAGTCCTAACGATTCCTTCCCGCCGATTATTTTCATACGCTGACGTATCTAACATTAAAGAAACAAAGGAAGCGTATTCCATCATTGACGAAATTTTCAATTTTTCTGAGGCGTTTTAAACATGCATAAGTAAGCATCAATGCAAGTAAAATACTTAGTAATATCGACTTTGGCTAGATAGAAGATAAAACAGCCACTCAATGCGCTTTTGTGAAACCTAAACCACAGAGTTTCAGTGGCCAATTTCGCATCGTCAGAGGTCAGTTGCCTCTCTCTGGGGAGGAAACTGGGCATCAAAATTACATTGTGGCAATTGGTATCCACCTATATGGTGCCACACTAAAATGTTACGCCAGCTCCAAAGAAATGTACTAGGTTCTGCAATAGTAGTTACCAATCTGTCGCCCATTTGAAAGAAGAAAAAAAGTATTTCCAAGCTGTACTAAATAAAAAAAACATGCATGGATATTTTTTCCCGCGTTCCTAAAAATAATAGCAATTTTCGTCTTATATCAAATGAATATAGCTAAAAAAAATCATGTGTAATTATTTTTTTTTTTGGTAATAAATATAATTTAAGATCGAGCCAAAAAGATCATTTCCGAAGCTGTAACGAATATGTACATTCGAAAAACAAATGTCCCACATAATATCTTCATGCGATCATTAAAAGAAAAAAGTTATATTTTGATATTATCATATTACTTCGAAACATTTTACGCCCTTTAAATATTAATAATTTACTTTGCGGAATGTAAATACATTGCGTAGTCAAAAACTGATTTGAATATGTGATAATTAAATTCAAAATACACAAATTCATGTAATGTTTTCATAATCTCAGTGAATCCCTTTTGAATTAATGCATGCTTCTATTCTCTCCTAAAATCTTCAAGTTCTCATTTACAGTGAACTGCATTAACTACTCTAATTCTCACAAAAGATTAAGAATTCAATGCAAGCTACTGATATATTTCCTCATACTCAAATGGTACTCGAGAAGTTTTTAAAATTTGTATTACTATGCGTGAACATGCGCAGAATTTGTACAAGAAATTGGCTGCATTTATTGTACTGTTTTACATGTAATTTTAAGAAATAACGAGATGTTAAAGGCAAAAATAGAAAGGAAACCATTTAATTTTTTGAAAAATTGCAAATAAAATCAGGGAATTAAATATCCTCTGTCCACCTAACGGCACACCAACCCCATTGTACAAATTAAACAATTGTTCAAACTCATTGCTCAAATTGTAAAACTGTAATTTACATGTATTTATTATGTAGTTCTAAAGTTGGCGTGTCATTTTTGTCAACCTAATTTGGTGACTTGGCGATCATGTTGGCAACCATATGGAGGCTCCTAGAAATAACTGGAGAAATCTATAACCTCACACTCTATGACGTAAGCGGATTTTTCTAGAAAACGATAGAAAGTAGGGGGAGACCCCCCTAGGCAAATCGTTTTTACTAACTGTACCTTATGTATAAATAAATTTATTACAGCATCATGAAAAACTTTTTTAAATACAGAGAAAAATATGCTACATATATTTTATGCTGTTGCACTTGAAACTCTAGCAATTTTCCACTATACCATTTATTACTTATTGATACATTTTACTTTTTTTTTAATTATTATTTTTCATTGTAATGTTTGTAAACCAAAATAGTAAAAGTCTTTATAGCTTTGAACCTTTTCCTCGATAAAGATCAAGATCATGTTTCAATGTCCATTTACTCAAATTTTAAATATTATTGAATAAAAATAATTGTTGAACGTAGTTTTTGTCGATGTAAAAATGAACTTTAAGGGGTTGAATACAATACCTTGAATAAGATCTGTTATTTGAAATTTGTTAATGTCGAAAATTCTTTTTGGCTCTTTCCAGATCCATCTTTTCCAAATATTCATAATTTTCTTTCAGAATCAAAAATGCTCACACGCAATCTTTTTCCGATAAAATGGGAGGCAAATGGATATTTTATAGAGCACCTGAGCCGACGAATGTCATTTGGTAAGGACATAATTATTTTAAACTTCTCCTTCTCACTATGATTTATAAGCAAATTTACTCTAAAATTTAGTTCCTTCCAATGGCTCGACAGCCCAGAGTGGGCCTTTGCTTTCTCAAGAAGCCTTTTCCAGGCTAGCCTTATACCTGCTAGTGTTCTCCAATTCTTAGTTCTCAAAACTAGAAGATCTTTTTCCAGGCCATCAATCCATCTAAGATTAGGCTTGCCCTTTCTTCGTGTGCCAATTGGTTGGGCATTGAAGACTTTTTTAGTGGTGCAGTCTTCGTCCATTCTGACAACGTGACCTGCCCATTTAATTCGTTGTATTTTGATGAAGTTAATGATGTCAGATTCTTTATATGATTGATAGAGCTCGAAATTTGATCTTCTTTGCCACATTCCATTTTCATGAATTCCTCCAAAAATAAATCTAAAGATTTTCCTTTCGTAGATGCTTATCATGTTCTCATCGGCTCGAGACATGGATCAAGTTTCACATGCATGAGTTAATACTGATCTTAAAAGACTTTTATGCAATAGAAAATTTAGTTAATTAGGATTAATAATAGGATAATATAGGGGTTAATAGTAGGATTTGTTACACATGCATTACGTAATTCCTTAATTTGAAAAAAATGTAATAAGTAAGAAGCCTTTTCTATTTTATTATTTTTTCCATTGTACTTTATGACAATTAAATAAATATAATAGTTTTAAATATATATGTTAATGAAAATGAGTTCAAATTTCGTCTGGTAACATTACATAATAAACCTGGAAAAGGAAATATCGTCAGTCAGTAGCAATTTGCACAATGAATTCCGATAAACGTGTGATATTTAACTCTATACAGAGTGTTGCCGAAATCGACCGACAAACTCAAAGGGTGATAGTAGGCAGCACGGGGACGACAAATCAGCATAGAACAAACGAGTTGCAAACCACGTTTAGTCGATGAAAATCACGATAACGGTAAAGCAATGAGCCAGACAAGGGGAGTGTCCAACAAATGTGGGGATTCGGAGTGCCGTGGTAGGCTTGTAGAAACCTGCACGTATGCAAATTTTTCACTTCACCCAGAGTTATTGCAAGAAGTAACGACCCTGAGCACCGGAACGTGGGGTTCGTGTACGATGGTGCATCAGTACATTTTTCAATTGCGTCGCATAACCACCTCCGTGCTACATATCCCGGGAGGTGAATTGGACTGGTTGCTTGTCCTCTACGCTTCCCGGACCTCAATCCCTTGAATTTCTTCTTCAATGACCACCTGAAATCTCTTGTGTTACCGTCGATCAATTCCTGTGATAATCCCTTGTCGTTGCATTTTTGCTGTCAAGCTGTGATGCATTTTTCACATTGTAAACATGCTTTACATCTAGTAAAGATATTTTTTAGAACTGCAAGTATTGCTTTAAGATTCCAAAGATAAGCTGGTCTAAGATAATTTTTATTCTTTGAATTATATTATTGAAATTTTTTCATGTTATAATTTTAGGGAACACATGCAATTGGGTCAGACGTTCTGGAATACACGGTCTATTTTCATTAATTTTGTAACCCTCATAATAGGACTTTTTCTCTCTACTCCAACAATTGTTATCTCTAGTTTCCAATTGGATAAAGTAAAAGAAGGCATCGCAAAATGGGTATGTTACGTACTTTTTTTTATTTTCTTTAAAACAAATTAGCTATAGAATTGCTAACACTGTAAGTTTTTATTATCACATCAAATGTTTACAACGAGAAAGTAATGACCTTATTTTATATAGAAAAAAACCTTTTCATGCGTAGTTTGATTATAGAACATGCAATGTGCTAAATTCATGTGACGTCATAGTCGCATCATAATGACAAACACATGTTTGTATCCAATTAGTTCATAAACACGAGGGTAACTCTGAATTTTTTTAGATTCACGCACACAAGAAGTTATAAGACAAAATTAACGGTTTAATTCGAAAATACAAAGCGTTATAACACAGCAGAGAACTTTTTACTAATTTACTTCAAGTTGTTTAGCGTAGAATAAATTTTGGGCGAAAGAGAAAATGGAGTTGACGTAAAACCATTACAGTGCTATGATTTTAAAAGTAGATTAAATCAAGAGAAATGCGTTCCACGGCTGCAATTAGCATTTGGTGATGAATCTCCATGTCGTGCTACTGTATTCAGATGGTTTAAAGAATTTTGCAGTGGTCACAGCTCTCATCAGGAGGAAGAACTCACAGGAAGGCTACGGTCGTCAGGAATCCCTGATAATGTGTCTGCTATACGAAAAATGATAATAGATGATAATCGCTGTACCTACCAAATGATATAGAAGAGACTTAACGTTGGATCTGCAGCCATATACAAAATTATTCATGAAGAATTACATATGAAAAAAAGTTGTTTGCCGTTGGGTTCCCCATAATCTAACTGAGCTCCAAAAAGAGGAACGGGTCAGAATCAGTACAAAAATCCCTTAAATTGCCAAATGATAGTGGCCACCACTTCATTTCTAAAATTGTAATGGATGATGAAACGTACATGCCGTTTTTTGACGTTCCTACACATCAAGAAAGCAAAGTATGGGTCTTTGAAGATGATTCCACTCCGACAATGGTGAAAAGCCCACGAGCAATGGAAAAAGTAATGTATGCCGTTTTTTTCCAGAAGTATGGAATTAATCAAAGCCATCAAGTTGTAAGGATAGAAGACAGTAACAAAAAACTGCTACACGACTAAATGTCTTCCAGAAATTCTCCAAGAAGTTTTTGTTAGGGGACTAATGCTTCACCATGACAGTGCATCTTCCCATACAACCGGATTAAAAGCTGAGTTTCTTAAGCAAAAACAAATTAAAGTTATTCAGCATCCACATTATTCTCCGGATCTAGCTATGTGTGACTTTTGGTTATTTTTTAATCTAAAAAAGAACTTACGTAGACTTCGTTTTGACTCAGAAGAAGACATTGATGTGGCTATAAATTCCTTTTTTCATCAATTCCTAGAAATGAATGGTTTCAGCATTTAAAATTGAACCCAATTCGAAAAAATTCTTAGCTAAGTGTAATACAAATTATACAGATGTAAAGTACAATAATTTATTTGCAATATCTTTTGACTTCTATTCCAGAATATTTGTGACTTTTGGTCAAGATTTATACTTTATTATGTATGATTTGAATTTACTATTTTTTAATTAATCATAGTATTTGTGAAATGTAAAATCCTTCTGGATTTTTAGCTGTTTATGAACGGTGGGACTCTTATGGGAATCTATATTTCAGGGTACTTTTCATAGAGATTAATGTTTTCAAATTATCTCACGTTGCCACTAATAGGTTATGAATAGTTCTAAAGCTACTTTAATTCACTTTGGTCTATTGCGCACTTGAAGAAGGAAAGCAATAAAAGTGTCTTTTCACCTGAGGAACCGGAAAACACTAAGGGGTAGCGACAGATGGTCATCAAAGAGGCTACGTTTCAGGGGAGACACGCAGAGACCATACAACTCAAAACTTGTAAGCTCCAACCTGTTTATTACAGGACTGCACATGATAGTGAGAGTTCGAATTGTCTAGAGTTTTATAAGATAACTTCGTATTTTAGTTCGAAATATCGAGAGTTTTTCTAGGGACTGAGCATATATTTCGAATTATCAAGAAGTTCATATTATCGAAGGTTTGAATTATCGAGAGTCGACTGTATATAAAAAAAATATCCTGTTTTCAAATATACAAAAAATAATTTCAAACTTTTATTAATAACTCATTTCCCTTTCCTCTACAAAAAAAATATAAGTAATGATTCAATTACAGAATATATTTTCATTGGATTCCAAAATATTATGTTTCTTTTTTTTTCTTTTTCAGAATGCAACTATTTCAAGATTTCTTCTCACTTTAGTTATATGGATTTTATCCTTAGTAATACCAGCTCTCATCACATATTCATCAGAATTTCTTGAATATAAAACTAAGTAAGCATCTATCACAATTATTGCTAAAAATTATTGAAAGTAAAAAAGTTGATGTCCTAAAATTAATAAACTGGTGTTTTCTTCTTAATTTTAGATCTGCCATGTACAGATCGGAAATGAGGAAAACCGTCTTTTTTCTTATTATTACAGTCGTTGTTTTGCCTTCTTTGGGACTTACCAGGTTTGTTACTTTTCAAACATGCAGGAACAATATAATATTTAAAAAGGGATCAATTTAAATTCCCATAACACTAATACAGAAGATCTTATCTTATTTCAAAGGAGTATATTTTCTATGAGGGTGTGCTCACATGTGATGGGTTCAAAAAATCAAAAAAAAATTGTTTCATGAATTGCTTTTTTAACATGTCTAGAATATGGTAGTAAAGCGATTTTTTAAAATTCGAAGTTGTTATAAAGAAGCAGGTGTTCTAACGCTAAGTTAAGATTTTCATTGTTTTAATCGAACTTGAAATTTTAAACGCGTTTTTCTCAAAACTGTGTTTTTCACTTTCCTCCACCATACCTCAAGAACGATTTGACCGAATGATTTCAAATTTATAGGGTAGACTCAGCACATATATACGCAGCAAGTGGACTATGATCATTCTAAAATTCGAAATATTTCAATTTTTTATAACAAAAACATAACAAAAAAACCAATGAAATTCGAAATTTTTATTCAAAGGTCTATCAAAAATCCAATTTTTGACATCTTCAATTGAATATAGTCCATTTTGTACATTTAAGCCTATGGATTAAAACGTCGTTAATTTTTTTTTATTTCAGATAAGCCAAACAGCCAGAATCGTGGAGGAAGTGAGCGTCCATTTTTTTTTTTTTTTTTTTTTTTTTGGCTAAACATTTATCATACTCTTAAAATACATATAAATAAATGATTAAAAAACTCGAAATTTTCTATCTTTTTACTGGTCGTCAAAAAAAATTCTCTAAAAATGCTTAAAAAACACACCGTCACATGGGTGAACCCCCTTAAAAGGTTTCAAGTTCAGCAATAATCTTGATACTATGCTACAGTAAAGAATTTAAAGATATTTTTCTGAAATAAAATGCGATAGCAACAAAAGAACATTTTTTAATGATGCTCAACTTTTTAAAAATTATATTTGTCTCTTTGTTTGCATCATAATATAAATAACCCATCCTCAATTTCTTTCAGTGTGAGTGATTTCTTCAAATGGTTCGTTGCCGAAAAGGATATGAGACTAGACTGGAGGTGAAATATCTATGAATTATATTTCTTACTCATACTTAATAAACTTAAAGACTCGTACCCCTGACTCTTATAAGAATTAAATAAACGTGAAATTCTAAAAATGCGTCCCCTCTTCGAGGATAAGTGTTTTTTCTTTTCCATTTCCAAGTTTAATTTCTGTATTCTTCTCTCCTGAAAATATTTCTGAGCCATTTTTTTTTGTTAACATGTTTTTAATTCATACTTAAGGACGTCGTGGTACTGTTTTGTCTGAGATGTCTTTACAATGATTTCAGACCCATACATTATGCAGTAATATATCTAGTTCTTTGACATTTGTTGGAAAGTTATACAACTCTCTCTTAAATGCCATTCCAGTTCATCCCACAATTTTTTATTACACTAATATCATGACTTTTTGATGGCCATTTCAGATGATAAAATAAACCATGGTTATGGTTATAACAGGTCTGTGCAGTTTTGCCGGGATGGGAAATAGTATTGTCGTCCTGATATATTCCGTCACCATCCGGAAACCAATCTTCCATTAATGGTTTAATAATATTTTCTACATGAGATAAGTACTCATTTCTAGTTCTGGCCATTCCAACCAACTGCTCCCCAGATCATTAATTCTTTACCTCTTGTATGTACGCCTGGTTGTATGTAATCTGGGTGAAGAGCTTCATGTTGTTCCCCACGAGTTCTTTGTCTGCCATTATTTGCATTAAGTGTAAAACGGCTCTCATCGGTCCGAGCAATGTTTTCCCACATTTCTACGTCCCAGATTTTGTATTCTTTAGCCCAAGTATAAGGATTTTTTCAATTTAAAGCTGACAAATAGGGTTTCCGTGTTGGTAGTCGATTTTCAAGCCCAAGAAATGTATGTTCACTTCGTATTGTTCTATGAGAGATCTTTGTTTCTGGGTTTAAATTGAACTCCTTTGTAATTTGTAGAGTTGTCTTTCGTCTGTTTTCCCTATTTTTCTTCCTATACACTTCAATATTATCTCATCCCGCGTTTAGTCATTTTCTTGGGTCTACGCTTCCTAAATGATGAAGCTTTTGTTCTAGCTTTAGTTAAATATGCTTTATGTATCCTTATTACGCTTTTGTTTGATACTTAATTTTTTTTTAAATTTAAGATACTCACGTCCTTTTTATCTTTTGTAGAGGGCATCATGAAACAAAAACGATTAGTTTAAAAAAAATTAAAACTGTCTTAACTTTAAATAATAGAGTTGATTACTTTGACAAGTAAATTTTTCTAAGATATTAATAAATATTTTCTATAATTGCAATTTAAGGAAGAATAAACATAAAAATCGGTGGTAGTTGGCAAGTCATTTGGCTACTATTTTTACCAACCATATTGAACTCTCGCCAAAGTAATGACGTAAGTAAAAATACGAAAGGAATGGAATTTCTATATTTAGATCACCGGGAAGTAAATTGAGGTTTCTGGTTGGCTATTAAGATGACAGAAAAACGTCAGATGGATAGGTTTTGGAAAAGGTACTTGACTATTTATGAATTTTGTAATGCCAAATGAAATATTTTTGCGGTTCTTTAGGGGATTTCTTGATGATATGAAGGAAGGTATTTTATATCTGGAAAAAGAAGCCGCTTTATAGTGCTGAGGAAGGAGGAGAAACGTTACAAGAAATTAAGAAAGACAGAACCTACTCTCTATCAGTTTCAAATTCAACATTACACTATCCAGATAACCACACTTCTGTCAAAGAAATCACTTTCGATACCCAGATTTCATTTGTTTACATATTTCATTTGTTTACGAGGAGTGAGCAAATAGCGGCGGGCGTACCACATGTGCCTGCAAAGAATTTGTTTTCGGCCCTCTCCCCAAGATAGTCAGGAAATTGAACTCGAACCGAGATTTATTTTCCGACAGCTGCAAATTGATACAGCGTATTGATACATCGCCTGAGAAACTGTAGCTTGTATTTATTGACTTGCAGTCAACTCGCAGTGTAAAGGATATGTTTAATGCTATGACATTATTTGACTTTACAAATCTTTATCAACTGAAAAATTCCCATGTATGAAGAACTTTTCGATGAAAATGCTCTTTATATTTGGGTTTAAATATATTTGAGAGAAGAGCTTTTCTTGCATGAAGATCAACGAGAGTAAATGTAGATGTAAGTTGGTTGACATTAACTTGAAGGCTGTGAGGAGAATTTCAACAAGCAATCTCGCTCCTGATTTCAAACAAATTGAAAAACGTGTGATAGGGTACATTCAGAGACGTCTTAAGACTTGTTAAGGCCCTGGGCCCCTACGTAAAAGTAGGCCCTAGGCCCTTACAGCAATGTAGGCCCCACATATGACCCTTAAAAGTAGATGGTACATAGCATACGTTGTTAAATACTCGTACAAACAGTAACGCGAAACAAATAAATGTGCATGACCGACTGCCACTCTTTGATTTAATGAGTAATGATGGCGAATGGTGGTAGACCTAGACCTATACATGGACGACGGTCATCATTTGATAATACAGTCTTGCCACTATTGCCAGTTGACATATAGTTCGAAATTCCCAGTTTTTTGGAGAATATAACCGGAAATAACATTTGACCCGTTAAAAATATTCGAATTGTGATCTTATTAAGGCTCAATCAAGAGACGAGACCTTGGGCCCGGGCCCAGTTGACACATGCCTTAAGACGTCCCTGGGTACATTTGACTCATTAAATTTGCTCGCAGTTAATGATGATATGAAATTGGCACAGTAAATAAATTGAATAAAATGGCCATTATTTTACTTATGTTATATTTATTGATTTTTACCGTATAATATATACTTTTTCTGAGGTGCAAAATTAACTAGTGAATACAATCATTTTAAAAATGTGTGGCTCACCGATATCCTCAGCTTCCACACAATGAGGCTCTCAAGCCACAACAATTACCCTGCTCTATAAGCCGTTCATCCGATTTACAAAAAACTACCCTTTCTGTGGCTATATTTCTCATTATTATCACCTAAGTTTTTGTAATACATGGATAAAAATCTCAACAGTGGTTAAGAATTTTAAAACATAAATAAACTTTTACTCTTCAGTTGTATCTTCTTTCCGGAAAATGGGGCCTTCTTCGTGGATTACATCATAACAACAACTTTCATGGGCACCACTTTTCAACTCCTTCGTCTTCCAGACATAATATGCTGCATATTTCTGCTCTTGTTGGCAAGATCAGAGATTGAGAGGTTGTCTATTAGAAGGGTATGTATATAAAAAGTGGTAATTTGGTTAAGTATCATTGTGATTATAGTACAATTATTGATTGAACATAAAATTAAAAGTGAGGTAAAAGGTCCTGTTCACTTATGCTAGATTTTTAAAAATAAAATATTGTCTAAGTGGTATTTTTTTATTGAAAACATTTATAAATCCCAATTCACCGCAAAGTATCACACTGGGCTTACAGAAGTATGAGACTCACTTTACAAAGGAAAAAAGAAAAAAAATTGCAAGTCATGAAGGACTACAAATACTTACAATAAATTTAGAGAACTTTCCAAAAGCATTTCTGATGAAAATAAGTTTGTGAAAATTTGGAGGCTAATTTATATTAATACTCTTGAGAGTCATTCTTAGGACCTTCCTTTCAATGATAAACTTAGAACACAGAAGGAGCACATGTTCTACATTTCCCTCACCACCAATATTATAATCACAGGAATATGATGAAACCAAAGGAAATTTGTTGAAATAGATTTTAGTCACTATAACCAGTGAGAAATGGTTTACTTTGTAATCAGTATAAAAATGATGGGGCATGACAGTCTCTTATTAATGGTTGGAAGAAATCCCTTTGTCCCTGTATTTAAAACGATATTTAATTGGTTCCAAGATTTGATCATTCTTTATTTTGTAATCTTGGTGTAAAAGAATTTAGGAATATAAGCAGTAATGTCGATTTTGCACTTGGTGGCAGTCTTTATAAACCAATCGGCCGTCTCATTTCCAAACACGTTGGTGTTTCCACGAACAAATGCAAAAGCTATTGATGTTTTTATCTTTTAGGCTTTTAAGTTGCTTTTGGATCTCGACGATTATGTTGTTAGACGACGAAATACAATTCAGAGAATCCAAAGATGAAAGAGAATCGGCACAAATGAGATAATCTGAGATAACCCTATTTTTTGTTCAGTGATTCATTTAATGGTGAAGTTTAAACATAAAAGTGTTAAGCTACAAAAACTGTGCATTTATCATGAATTCTAAATTGAAAGTACTCGGATTCAATACCCCTCCTGAAGATAACAAATGCGAAACCAACTCTTTCATCAATTCTACTGTAATCAGTATAGCAAATAACAGTAAAATCATCCGTGGTTTGGTCACTAAATCGAATAGAGGCCGCGGTAGCCGAGTGGTCTAGGCATCGGATCATGGCTAGCGTGTCATGAGTTCGATCCCAGTACCACTAAAGACCCGCTGTGTAGGCGAGCGATGCACGTTAAATCTGTCGATAGCTCAAACGTCCTCCCGTTGGTGTGGTAGTTAGGAGAGGGGGTGCCAGCTCAGGATTCGTCCGCGTCACTTGACCATGGTTCAAAATTACGCGGACCATTGCCAAAAGCCTTCGTGTTGCTAATCAGTGCGATGTTAATATTCACTCACTCACTAAATTGAATAATATCGATAGCGTTCCTCTCTCTCTCTCTGAGGGATGAGGAAGAAAAATGGAGACAGAATACAGTCTAATTAGAGACAGAAGAAGTGGAAAAATTTTCCCTATGGATAATGTTATGAAGAATTGCAATACCGATTGGTGGGAAGCCAGAAAGTTGTATAAACTGACTCGTAACTATTTCAAGTATGTTATTGTGGTACATTTCTTAACTGATATGTTACGGTACATTTTTCAACTGGCATTTTAAATAGAACATGTATTCAAAAACTTAATTGAGCAATTAGACCTACAAAATTGAAATTTGGTGAGCATGTTTAATTGTTTGAATAAAGATCTAGGAAAAATTGATCTAATGGAAATTGGGGCATATGGAACTATTAGACATACAGACTTGAAATTTAGTATGTTAATTTTGTCGAGTAGAGATCTACTAAAAACAAGCATTACAGAAGTTGATCCCAAGTGCGGTTACGAGGGCTCAAAAAATAAGTACACTTTAGTTTAAAAAATTCAAATCCTTTTTAAGTTAAATGATAGCTATATGAAAGCTTAATAGTAAGACTTATTTATCAATAACTTAATTATATATATAAATGCAACATCAAAATTGTTACATGTGTGTGTGTGTGTGTGTGTGTGTGTGTGTGTGTGTGGTGTGTGTGTGTGTGTGGTGTGTGTGTGTGTGTGTGTGTGTGTGTGTGTGTGTGTGTGTGTGTGTGTGTGTGTGTGTGTGTGGTGTGTGTGTGTGTGTGTGTGTGGTGTGTGTGTGTGTGTGTGTGTGTGTGTGTGTGTGTGTGTGTGTGTGTGTGTGTGTGTGTGTGTGTGTGGTGTGTGTGTGTGTGTGTGTGTGTGCAAATCATAAAATACCTAGCGAAGTGTGTGGGAAACGACTAGTTAACAGCTTAAAGGTAAGAATTTTTTGTTCAAGAATTATTCAAAAAGATTCCAAATAAAAAAAAGTATTTGACATTTTTTTTTTTAAAATGAAAAAATTTTTACTGTTTTTATTATTAATAAACATTATAATAAGCCTGAGTTAAATAATTCGAATACTTGAAAAAATGTTTTTTATTTCTTTCCTGCAAACTGTAGGGAGTAATATGGGATTTCAGCTTTGGAATACAATATTCACATTCGTTAGTGGTCTTCACCGTGGTAACATTTTTCAGTTTGGAATGCCCTATCATGTCTCTGTTTGGTAATATTTGATTTATTTTATTATTTTGAATTAAAACTTTTAGAATATATGCATTTAAAACATGAACTGCCTTGCATAAACTGCCCAATTTTTTAAGTGTGGTAATGACAGAATTTTTTTTTTGTGTGCATTGATACGAAAGACTGTAGTTCGTTTTAGACCGATCTTGGTCAAGTGTACAAAAAACAGTTTCTTATAAATCGTGATGGATCCCACACACACAAGTATGTTTTTAAATAAAGAAAGACTTTTTGAACCGTGTGTAACTTCCTCAGTCCGAGTTAAGAGTTGGGTGTAAAGTAATACCCCGAACTTACGTGATAGGTGGTACTGAGTAATGATTGCGCAAGTCACATTTTCATATAAATACTTATAAATTATTTTTAGTTGGGACCAAAGACGAAAGGAAATAATAATTTAGATAAAAAAAAAAGTTTAATAAAATCTTAGATGATGCTAGTGCAAAATCAGAAACAGAAGTTATTTTGATGTAACAGGTTTCATAAAATCTAATAAAGTAGTCTTCTAGCTCAAAGATTTTTTTCTCCCTCGAAATTCCCTCGTAACTTGCTAATAATTTTTTAATCCCTGTTTTGTTAAAAAGTACGCTTTTCGTTTGAGTCTATATTTTGTAAAATTTGTAACACTTTTTCAATTAAACTGAAGCCTTCTGTCCAATTCTCAACCATCATTCGATCTTCCCATTGAACTAGGCTTTAAGACTCAAGTTCTTTAATGTCTTGCTTTTGCTCATGTATTTCTACGAGCTCATCAATTGTCAGCTCCTGATTGTGGAATCCAGCAGTTCTTGAAAGTCATCACTATCTTTTTCTAAATTAATTTTCTTGGCAATATCGACAACTTCTATCGCAAAACAGGAAGCGGGGAGGGAGTAATCGAGTTGTGTAGTGCTCATACAGAAGACGAATCGACGAGACTTTAAAATCGCGTAACTCCGACCTCGTGTAAGTCGAGGTGTTTCTGTTCGTGTTAATTTTGAATACTCTGTAAATGTTCAATGAAACATGAAAATAGTTATTTTGTGAAAATATCATAAAAAGCAACAACAAGTTATTATCCTAGGTATTGTTCTAAGTAGCAGCCGCGTAGGTCATAATACAGCCGGCACTGATGGATGAAGGATTGTCGGACGCGTTCAAACACCTCCGGTGTGCTGGCGATGTTAGAAAATTGACGATGATCCATGCCCTTAGATCCTCCACTGTAGCCATCGACATCTCATACAAACAAGTGATTGCAGGTGGCCCTAGAAAAAGAAATCAAAGAGGTTGTGGCCCGGGGAGTATGGAGGCCAAGAAGCAGGTTCATTGCATCCAATCCACCTATCGGTATCTGCAGCATGAGATGGTTTTACACCGCAATCAAAAAACGAGCTGGTACACGATCACGCATGAACAACACGTTGGTAATGCGGGTAAACCGGGAGAAGTGGTAAATTTGCATACGTGCCTTTCTTCAACCCTACCAGGGCACTCTAAATCCTCGCATTCGTTTGGCCACTCCCTTCTTCTGGCTGATCGTCCCCCCCCCCTCGACGGCTACTATCAACGCGATTTTCATCAACTAAACGTAATTTGCGACCCCATGTTCTATGGGGATTTGTTGCCCCCCATGCTGCCTACTATCACTCCTCTGAATTTGTCGGTTGAATTTGGCAACACCCAGCATAATCCAACATCAACTTGTATAATTAGTGTGTGGAACGAAAATTTCTAGAGAAGTCTTCATTTCAGGAAATCAAAAAAGATCTTTTATTTGACTTAATGAATTTCCAAGATATAACATAAGAAATAAAGGATCAGTTCACCTCGGTTTGAAATAAAGAGAATAACTTAACAACTCAAACAAAAAAGGATTTATTAAGGCAATTAGAATTAAAAATTTCCCAAGAAAAACCAGAATTTATTTAAGATCTAAAATCGCATCCTTTTTGGAGGCTTTATCTACGATACAACAGTAATGATTGGAATAGTGCCTTTTTTTATGAAATAAAATAATTGAAAAATTGAAACATCAATATCTCTTATATACAACATCCAAGAACGCCATTAAATATTAAGGTTATATATAATTATATCTAAAATGAGTTTTCTTCATCTCCTAACACATTTTCCTGAGGAAAATCCCAAAAACCTACAAAATTGCCAAAAAAGCAAAATCGATAAAAAAATTGAATTTAAATTTACTTTTTTAATTTTTAATTTATTTATTTATTTTATTTTATTTTTTACCAGAAATAAGTGAATATTTCATTCCAGTAACAATTCACTGTGCCCATAGGTTCAATAAGCAAAGCAACGTTTCAAAAGTAGTATTATATATTAAATTTTCATGTTTGATTGATTCCGATAAATACAAGGGGTGATCAAATGAAAAGGTACGAAACAACATAAAAATGAAACAGTTAAATATTTGCATATTCCGCCAAGGGAGAATGTAGCGAGACATCTCGGGATGCCATTGGAGACTCTGATTGGGATCGGATCATGCGCGGGTGCCCGCATGTGCAGGAGAGAGCAAAGGCTCTTATAAAAAGCGGCGTCCAAATGATGCGAGCCCAGAATTCCTCGAGCACAGAAAAAGCATTAACTCCGATGTGTACTGTGAGACACTCCGACGCCTACGCAGGTCCATCAAGAACAAAAGACCGGGGCTGCTCACGGAGGGTGTGGTTCTGCTCCATGATAACGCGCGTCCACACGTCTCCAGAGTCACACAAATGGAACTGGACAAGTTCCAATGGGAGACGTTGGACCATCCGTCTTACAGTCCGGACATGTCACCCTGCGATTTCCATGTGTTTGGTTCACTGAAGAAACACCTGAAAGGAAAGCGCTTCAACTCGGACGACGTACTCAAGGACACTGTGAAGGACTGGGTCTCGTCACAGCCACAGGAATTCTGGGAACAAGGAATCCTGCGGCTTGTTCATCAGTGGGATCGTTGTGCTCAGGCCTATGGTGTATATTTTGAATAAAGTCTATATTTGTACCCACCGTGTCGTTTCGTACCTTTTCATTTGATCACCCCTTGTATAAGATAGTTTTTTAGTCTA
>BMAO01023912.1:0-13639 GCA_019973975.1 Trichonephila clavata | reverse complement strand
CCGACGCTGATCACGAATACATGTAGCTCTTTTCAAAATTTCAATTAGATCAAAAGTTATTGCAATAAAAAGTTTTCACATTTTATGGATATTTGGCAGGGGAGACGTCATGAACAGGGAAAAATTTCTAACTCCTATTCCAACCAAACTCAATTTTCTGATGTAAAGTCCGACGCTGATCACGAATACATGTAGCTCTTTTCAAAATTTCAATTAGATCAAAAGTTATTGCAATAAAAGTTTTCACATTTTATGGATATTTGGCAGGGGAGACGTCATGAACAGGGAAAAATTTCTAACTCCTATTCCAACCAAACTCAATTTTCTCATGTAAAGTCCGACGCTGATCACGAATACATGTAGCTCTTTTCAAAATTTCAATTAGATCAAAAGTTATTGCAATAAAAAGTTTTCACATTTTATGGATATTTGGCAGGGGAGACGTCATGAACAGGGAAAATTTCTAACTCCTATTCCAACCAACTCAATTTTCTCATGTAAAGTCCGACGCTGATCACGAATACATGTAGCTCTTTTCAAAATTTCAATTAGATCAAAAGTTATTGCAATAAAAAGTTTTCACATTTTTGGATATTTGGCAGGGGAGACGTCATGAACAGGGAAAAATTTCTAACTCCTATTCCAACCAAACTCAATTTTCTGATGTAAAGTCCGACGCTGATCACGAATACATGTAGCTCTTTTCAAAATTTCAATTAGATCAAAAGTTATTGCAATAAAAATTTTCACATTTTATGGATATTTGGCAGGGGAGACGTCATGAACAGGGAAAAATTTCTAACTCCTATTCCAACCAAACTCAATTTTCTCATGTAAAGTCCGACGCTGATCACGAATACATGTAGCTCTTTTCAAAATTTCAATTAGATCAAAAGTTATTGCAATAAAAGTTTTCACATTTTATGGATATTTGGCAGGGGAGACGTCATGAACAGGGAAAAATTTCTAACTCCTATTCCAACCAAACTCAATTTTCTGATGTAAAGTCCGACGCTGATCACGAATACATGTAGCTCTTTTCAAAATTTCAATTAGATCAAAAGTTATTGCAATAAAAATTTTCACATTTTTGGATATTTGGCAGGGGAGACGTCATGAACAGGGAAAAATTTCTAACTCCTATTCCAACCAACTCAATTTTCTCATGTAAAGTCCGACGCTGATCACGAATACATGTAGCTCTTTTCAAAATTTCAATTAGATCAAAAGTTATTGCAATAAAAAGTTTTCACATTTTATGGATATTTGGCAGGGGAGACGTCATGAACAGGGAAAAATTTCTAACTCCTATTCCATCCAGACTCAATTTTCTCATGTAAAGTCCGACGCTGATCACGAATACATGTAGCTCTTTTCAAAATTTCAATTAGATCAAAAGTTATTGCAATAAAAAATTTTCACATTTTATGGATATTTGGCAGGGGAGACGTCATGAACAGGGAAAAATTTCTAACTCCTATTCCAACCAAACTCAATTTTCTATGTAAAGTCCGACGCTGATCACGAATACATGTAGCTCTTTTCAAAATTTCAATTAGATCAAAAGTTATTGCAATAAAAAGTTTTCACATTTTATGGATATTTGGCAGGGGAGACGTCATGAACAGGGAAAAATTTCTAACTCCTATTCCAACCATACTCAATTTTCTCATGTAAAGTCCGACGCTGATCACGAATACATGTAGCTCTTTTCAAAATTTCAATTAGATCAAAAGTTATTGCAATAAAAAGTTTTCACATTTTATGGATATTTGGCAGGGGAGACGTCATGAACAGGGAAAAATTTCTAACTCCTATTCCAACCAAACTCAATTTTCTATGTAAAAGTCGACGCTGATCACGAATACATGTAGCTCTTTTCAAAATTTCAATTAGATCAAAAGTTATTGCAATAAAAGTTTTCACATTTTATGGATATTTGGCAGGGGAGACGTCATGAACAGGGAAAAATTTCTAACTCCTATTCCAACCAAACTCAATTTTCTCATGTAAAGTCCGACGCTGATCACGAATACATGTAGCTCTTTTCAAAATTTCAATTAGATCAAAAGTTATTGCAATAAAAGTTTTCACATTTTATGGATATTTGGCAGGGGAGACGTCATGAACAGGGAAAAAATTTCTAACTCCTATTCCATCCAGACTCAATTTTCTCATGTAAAGTCCGACGCTGATCACGAATACATGTAGCTCTTTTCAAAATTTCAATTAGATCAAAAGTTATTGCAATAAAAAGTTTTCACATTTTATGGATATTTGGCAGGGGAGACGTCATGAACAGGGAAAATATTTCTAACTCCTATTCCAACCAAACTCAATTTTCTCATGTAAAGTCCGACGCTGATCACGAATACATGTAGCTCTTTTCAAAATTTCAATTAGATCAAAAGTTATTGCAATAAAAAGTTTTCACATTTTATGGATATTTGGCAGGGGAGACGTCATGAACAGGGAAAAATTTCTAACTCCTATTCCAACCAAACTCAATTTTCTCATGTAAAGTCCGACGCTGATCACGAATACATGTAGCTCTTTTCAAAATTTCAATTAGATCAAAAGTTATTGCAATAAAAAGTTTTCACATTTTATGGATATTTGGCAGGGGAGACGTCATGAACAGGGAAAAATTTCTAACTCCTATTCCAACCAACTCAATTTTCTCATGTAAAGTCCGACGCTGATCACGAATACATGTAGCTCTTTTCAAAATTTCAATTAGATCAAAAGTTATTGCAATAAAATTTTCACATTTTATGGATATTTGGCAGGGGAGACGTCATGAACAGGGAAAAATTTCTAACTCCTATTCCAACCAAACTCAATTTTCTCATGTAAAGTCCGACGCTGATCACGAATACATGTAGCTCTTTTCAAAATTTCAATTAGATCAAAAGTTATTGCAATAAAAATTTTCACATTTTTGGATATTTGGCAGGGGAGACGTCATGAACAGGGAAAAATTTCTAACTCCTATTCCAACCAACTCAATTTTCTCATGTAAAGTCCGACGCTGATCACGAATACATGTAGCTCTTTTCAAAATTTCAATTAGATCAAAAGTTATTGCAATAAAAATTTTCACATTTTATGGATATTTGGCAGGGGAGACGTCATGAACAGGGAAAAATTTCTAACTCCTATTCCAACCAAACTCAATTTTCTCATGTAAAGTCCGACGCTGATCACGAATACATGTAGCTCTTTTCAAAATTTCAATTAGATCAAAAGTTATTGCAATAAAAATTTTCACATTTTTGGATATTTGGCAGGGGAGACGTCATGAACAGGGAAAAATTTCTAACTCCTATTCCAACCAACTCAATTTTCTCATGTAAAGTCCGACGCTGATCACGAATACATGTAGCTCTTTTCAAAATTTCAATTAGATCAAAAGTTATTGCAATAAAAATTTTCACATTTTATGGATATTTGGCAGGGGAGACGTCATGAACAGGGAAAAATTTCTAACTCCTATTCCAACCAACTCAATTTTCTCATGTAAAGTCCGACGCTGATCACGAATACATGTAGCTCTTTTCAAAATTTCAATTAGATCAAAAGTTATTGCAATAAAAATTTTCACATTTTTGGATATTTGGCAGGGGAGACGTCATGAACAGGGAAAAATTTCTAACTCCTATTCCAACCAAACTCAATTTTCTCATGTAAAGTCCGACGCTGATCACGAATACATGTAGCTCTTTTCAAAATTTCAATTAGATCAAAAGTTATTGCAATAAAAAGTTTTCACATTTTATGGATATTTGGCAGGGGAGACGTCATGAACAGGGAAAAATTTCTAACTCCTATTCCAACCAACTCAATTTTCTCATGTAAAGTCCGACGCTGATCACGAATACATGTAGCTCTTTTCAAAATTTCAATTAGATCAAAAGTTATTGCAATAAAAAGTTTTCACATTTTTGGATATTTGGCAGGGGAGACGTCATGAACAGGGAAAAATTTCTAACTCCTATTCCAACCAACTCAATTTTCTCATGTAAAGTCCGACGCTGATCACGAATACATGTAGCTCTTTTCAAAATTTCAATTAGATCAAAAGTTATTGCAATAAAAAGTTTTCACATTTTATGGATATTTGGCAGGGGAGACGTCATGAACAGGGAAAAATTTCTAACTCCTATTCCAACCAACTCAATTTTCTCATGTAAAGTCCGACGCTGATCACGAATACATGTAGCTCTTTTCAAAATTTCAATTAGATCAAAAGTTATTGCAATAAAAATTTTCACATTTTATGGATATTTGGCAGGGGAGACGTCATGAACAGGGAAAAATTTCTAACTCCTATTCCAACCAACTCAATTTTCTCATGTAAAGTCCGACGCTGATCACGAATACATGTAGCTCTTTTCAAAATTTCAATTAGATCAAAAGTTATTGCAATAAAAATTTTCACATTTTATGGATATTTGGCAGGGGAGACGTCATGAACAGGGAAAAATTTCTAACTCCTATTCCAACCAACTCAATTTTCTCATGTAAAGTCCGACGCTGATCACGAATACATGTAGCTCTTTTCAAAATTTCAATTAGATCAAAAGTTATTGCAATAAAAAGTTTTCACATTTTATGGATATTTGGCAGGGGAGACGTCATGAACAGGGAAAAATTTCTAACTCCTATTCCAACCAAACTCAATTTTCTCATGTAAAGTCCGACGCTGATCACGAATACATGTAGCTCTTTTCAAAATTTCAATTAGATCAAAAGTTATTGCAATAAAAAGTTTTCACATTTTATGGATATTTGGCAGGGGAGACGTCATGAACAGGGAAAAATTTCTAACTCCTATTCCAACCAACTCAATTTTCTCATGTAAAGTCCGACGCTGATCACGAATACATGTAGCTCTTTTCAAAATTTCAATTAGATCAAAAGTTATTGCAATAAAAAGTTTTCACATTTTATGGATATTTGGCAGGGGAGACGTCATGAACAGGGAAAAATTTCTAACTCCTATTCCAACCAACTCAATTTTCTCATGTAAAGTCCGACGCTGATCACGAATACATGTAGCTCTTTTCAAAATTTCAATTAGATCAAAAGTTATTGCAATAAAAAGTTTTCACATTTTATGGATATTTGGCAGGGGAGACGTCATGAACAGGGAAAAATTTCTAACTCCTATTCCAACCAAACTCAATTTTCTCATGTAAAGTCCGACGCTGATCACGAATACATGTAGCTCTTTTCAAAATTTCAATTAGATCAAAAGTTATTGCAATAAAAAGTTTTCACATTTTTGGATATTTGGCAGGGGAGACGTCATGAACAGGGAAAAATTTCTAACTCCTATTCCAACCAAACTCAATTTTCTCATGTAAAGTCCGACGCTGATCACGAATACATGTAGCTCTTTTCAAAATTTCAATTAGATCAAAAGTTATTGCAATAAAAAGTTTTCACATTTTATGGATATTTGGCAGGGGAGACGTCATGAACAGGGAAAAATTTCTAACTCCTATTCCAACCAACTCAATTTTCTCATGTAAAGTCCGACGCTGATCACGAATACATGTAGCTCTTTTCAAAATTTCAATTAGATCAAAAGTTATTGCAATAAAAATTTTCACATTTTATGGATATTTGGCAGGGGAGACGTCATGAACAGGGAAAAATTTCTAACTCCTATTCCAACCAAACTCAATTTTCTCATGTAAAGTCCGACGCTGATCACGAATACATGTAGCTCTTTTCAAAATTTCAATTAGATCAAAAGTTATTGCAATAAAAATTTTCACATTTTATGGATATTTGGCAGGGGAGACGTCATGAACAGGGAAAAATTTCTAACTCCTATTCCAACCAAACTCAATTTTCTCATGTAAAGTCCGACGCTGATCACGAATACATGTAGCTCTTTTCAAAATTTCAATTAGATCAAAAGTTATTGCAATAAAAATTTTCACATTTTATGGATATTTGGCAGGGGAGACGTCATGAACAGGGAAAAATTTCTAACTCCTATTCCAACCAACTCAATTTTCTCATGTAAAGTCCGACGCTGATCACGAATACATGTAGCTCTTTTCAAAATTTCAATTAGATCAAAAGTTATTGCAATAAAAAGTTTTCACATTTTTGGATATTTGGCAGGGGAGACGTCATGAACAGGGAAAAATTTCTAACTCCTATTCCAACCAAACTCAATTTTCTCATGTAAAGTCCGACGCTGATCACGAATACATGTAGCTCTTTTCAAAATTTCAATTAGATCAAAAGTTATTGCAATAAAAAGTTTTCACATTTTATGGATATTTGGCAGGGGAGACGTCATGAACAGGGAAAAATTTCTAACTCCTATTCCAACCAAACTCAATTTTCTCATGTAAAGTCCGACGCTGATCACGAATACATGTAGCTCTTTTCAAAATTTCAATTAGATCAAAAGTTATTGCAATAAAAATTTTCACATTTTATGGATATTTGGCAGGGGAGACGTCATGAACAGGGAAAAATTTCTAACTCCTATTCCAACCAAACTCAATTTTCTCATGTAAAGTCCGACGCTGATCACGAATACATGTAGCTCTTTTCAAAATTTCAATTAGATCAAAAGTTATTGCAATAAAAAGTTTTCACATTTTATGGATATTTGGCAGGGGAGACGTCATGAACAGGGAAAAATTTCTAACTCCTATTCCAACCAAACTCAATTTTCTCATGTAAAGTCCGACGCTGATCACGAATACATGTAGCTCTTTTCAAAATTTCAATTAGATCAAAAGTTATTGCAATAAAAAGTTTTCACATTTTATGGATATTTGGCAGGGGAGACGTCATGAACAGGGAAAAATTTCTAACTCCTATTCCAACCAAACTCAATTTTCTCATGTAAAGTCCGACGCTGATCACGAATACATGTAGCTCTTTTCAAAATTTCAATTAGATCAAAAGTTATTGCAATAAAAAGTTTTCACATTTTATGGATATTTGGCAGGGGAGACGTCATGAACAGGGAAAAATTTCTAACTCCTATTCCAACCAAACTCAATTTTCTCATGTAAAGTCCGACGCTGATCACGAATACATGTAGCTCTTTTCAAAATTTCAATTAGATCAAAAGTTATTGCAATAAAAATTTTCACATTTTTGGATATTTGGCAGGGGAGACGTCATGAACAGGGAAAAATTTCTAACTCCTATTCCAACCAAACTCAATTTTCTCATGTAAAGTCCGACGCTGATCACGAATACATGTAGCTCTTTTCAAAATTTCAATTAGATCAAAAGTTATTGCAATAAAAAGTTTTCACATTTTATGGATATTTGGCAGGGGAGACGTCATGAACAGGGAAAAATTTCTAACTCCTATTCCAACCAACTCAATTTTCTCATGTAAAGTCCGACGCTGATCACGAATACATGTAGCTCTTTTCAAAATTTCAATTAGATCAAAAGTTATTGCAATAAAAAGTTTTCACATTTTTGGATATTTGGCAGGGGAGACGTCATGAACAGGGAAAAATTTCTAACTCCTATTCCAACCAACTCAATTTTCTCATGTAAAGTCCGACGCTGATCACGAATACATGTAGCTCTTTTCAAAATTTCAATTAGATCAAAAGTTATTGCAATAAAAATTTTCACATTTTATGGATATTTGGCAGGGGAGACGTCATGAACAGGGAAAAATTTCTAACTCCTATTCCAACCAACTCAATTTTCTCATGTAAAGTCCGACGCTGATCACGAATACATGTAGCTCTTTTCAAAATTTCAATTAGATCAAAAGTTATTGCAATAAAAAGTTTTCACATTTTATGGATATTTGGCAGGGGAGACGTCATGAACAGGGAAAAATTTCTAACTCCTATTCCAACCAAACTCAATTTTCTCATGTAAAGTCCGACGCTGATCACGAATACATGTAGCTCTTTTCAAAATTTCAATTAGATCAAAAGTTATTGCAATAAAAAGTTTTCACATTTTTGGATATTTGGCAGGGGAGACGTCATGAACAGGGAAAAATTTCTAACTCCTATTCCAACCAAACTCAATTTTCTCATGTAAAGTCCGACGCTGATCACGAATACATGTAGCTCTTTTCAAAATTTCAATTAGATCAAAAGTTATTGCAATAAAAATTTTCACATTTTATGGATATTTGGCAGGGGAGACGTCATGAACAGGGAAAAATTTCTAACTCCTATTCCAACCAACTCAATTTTCTCATGTAAAGTCCGACGCTGATCACGAATACATGTAGCTCTTTTCAAAATTTCAATTAGATCAAAAGTTATTGCAATAAAAAGTTTTCACATTTTATGGATATTTGGCAGGGGAGACGTCATGAACAGGGAAAAATTTCTAACTCCTATTCCAACCAACTCAATTTTCTCATGTAAAGTCCGACGCTGATCACGAATACATGTAGCTCTTTTCAAAATTTCAATTAGATCAAAAGTTATTGCAATAAAAATTTTCACATTTTTGGATATTTGGCAGGGGAGACGTCATGAACAGGGAAAAATTTCTAACTCCTATTCCAACCAACTCAATTTTCTCATGTAAAGTCCGACGCTGATCACGAATACATGTAGCTCTTTTCAAAATTTCAATTAGATCAAAAGTTATTGCAATAAAAAGTTTTCACATTTTATGGATATTTGGCAGGGGAGACGTCATGAACAGGGAAAAATTTCTAACTCCTATTCCAACCAAACTCAATTTTCTCATGTAAAGTCCGACGCTGATCACGAATACATGTAGCTCTTTTCAAAATTTCAATTAGATCAAAAGTTATTGCAATAAAAAGTTTTCACATTTTATGGATATTTGGCAGGGGAGACGTCATGAACAGGGAAAAATTTCTAACTCCTATTCCAACCAAACTCAATTTTCTGATGTAAAGTCCGACGCTGATCACGAATACATGTAGCTCTTTTCAAAATTTCAATTAGATCAAAAGTTATTGCAATAAAAAGTTTTCACATTTTATGGATATTTGGCAGGGGAGACGTCATGAACAGGGAAAAATTTCTAACTCCTATTCCAACCAACTCAATTTTCTCATGTAAAGTCCGACGCTGATCACGAATACATGTAGCTCTTTTCAAAATTTCAATTAGATCAAAAGTTATTGCAATAAAAATTTTCACATTTTATGGATATTTGGCAGGGGAGACGTCATGAACAGGGAAAAATTTCTAACTCCTATTCCAACCAAACTCAATTTTCTCATGTAAAGTCCGACGCTGATCACGAATACATGTAGCTCTTTTCAAAATTTCAATTAGATCAAAAGTTATTGCAATAAAAATTTTCACATTTTATGGATATTTGGCAGGGGAGACGTCATGAACAGGGAAAAATTTCTAACTCCTATTCCAACCAAACTCAATTTTCTCATGTAAAGTCCGACGCTGATCACGAATACATGTAGCTCTTTTCAAAATTTCAATTAGATCAAAAGTTATTGCAATAAAAATTTTCACATTTTATGGATATTTGGCAGGGGAGACGTCATGAACAGGGAAAAATTTCTAACTCCTATTCCAACCAAACTCAATTTTCTCATGTAAAGTCCGACGCTGATCACGAATACATGTAGCTCTTTTCAAAATTTCAATTAGATCAAAAGTTATTGCAATAAAAATTTTCACATTTTATGGATATTTGGCAGGGGAGACGTCATGAACAGGGAAAAATTTCTAACTCCTATTCCAACCAAACTCAATTTTCTCATGTAAAGTCCGACGCTGATCACGAATACATGTAGCTCTTTTCAAAATTTCAATTAGATCAAAAGTTATTGCAATAAAAAGTTTTCACATTTTATGGATATTTGGCAGGGGAGACGTCATGAACAGGGAAAAATTTCTAACTCCTATTCCAACCAACTCAATTTTCTCATGTAAAGTCCGACGCTGATCACGAATACATGTAGCTCTTTTCAAAATTTCAATTAGATCAAAAGTTATTGCAATAAAAATTTTCACATTTTTGGATATTTGGCAGGGGAGACGTCATGAACAGGGAAAAATTTCTAACTCCTATTCCAACCAACTCAATTTTCTCATGTAAAGTCCGACGCTGATCACGAATACATGTAGCTCTTTTCAAAATTTCAATTAGATCAAAAGTTATTGCAATAAAAAGTTTTCACATTTTTGGATATTTGGCAGGGGAGACGTCATGAACAGGGAAAAATTTCTAACTCCTATTCCAACCAAACTCAATTTTCTCATGTAAAGTCCGACGCTGATCACGAATACATGTAGCTCTTTTCAAAATTTCAATTAGATCAAAAGTTATTGCAATAAAAATTTTCACATTTTATGGATATTTGGCAGGGGAGACGTCATGAACAGGGAAAAATTTCTAACTCCTATTCCAACCAAACTCAATTTTCTCATGTAAAGTCCGACGCTGATCACGAATACATGTAGCTCTTTTCAAAATTTCAATTAGATCAAAAGTTATTGCAATAAAAAGTTTTCACATTTTTGGATATTTGGCAGGGGAGACGTCATGAACAGGGAAAAATTTCTAACTCCTATTCCAACCAACTCAATTTTCTCATGTAAAGTCCGACGCTGATCACGAATACATGTAGCTCTTTTCAAAATTTCAATTAGATCAAAAGTTATTGCAATAAAAAGTTTTCACATTTTATGGATATTTGGCAGGGGAGACGTCATGAACAGGGAAAAATTTCTAACTCCTATTCCAACCAAACTCAATTTTCTCATGTAAAGTCCGACGCTGATCACGAATACATGTAGCTCTTTTCAAAATTTCAATTAGATCAAAAGTTATTGCAATAAAAATTTTCACATTTTATGGATATTTGGCAGGGGAGACGTCATGAACAGGGAAAAATTTCTAACTCCTATTCCAACCAACTCAATTTTCTCATGTAAAGTCCGACGCTGATCACGAATACATGTAGCTCTTTTCAAAATTTCAATTAGATCAAAAGTTATTGCAATAAAAATTTTCACATTTTATGGATATTTGGCAGGGGAGACGTCATGAACAGGGAAAAATTTCTAACTCCTATTCCAACCAACTCAATTTTCTCATGTAAAGTCCGACGCTGATCACGAATACATGTAGCTCTTTTCAAAATTTCAATTAGATCAAAAGTTATTGCAATAAAAAGTTTTCACATTTTATGGATATTTGGCAGGGGAGACGTCATGAACAGGGAAAAATTTCTAACTCCTATTCCAACCAAACTCAATTTTCTCATGTAAAGTCCGACGCTGATCACGAATACATGTAGCTCTTTTCAAAATTTCAATTAGATCAAAAGTTATTGCAATAAAAAGTTTTCACATTTTATGGATATTTGGCAGGGGAGACGTCATGAACAGGGAAAAATTTCTAACTCCTATTCCAACCAAACTCAATTTTCTCATGTAAAGTCCGACGCTGATCACGAATACATGTAGCTCTTTTCAAAATTTCAATTAGATCAAAAGTTATTGCAATAAAAAGTTTTCACATTTTATGGATATTTGGCAGGGGACGTCATGAACAGGGAAAAATTTCTAACTCCTATTCCAACCAACTCAATTTTCTCATGTAAAGTCCGACGCTGATCACGAATACATGTAGCTCTTTTCAAAATTTCAATTAGATCAAAAGTTATTGCAATAAAAAGTTTTCACATTTTATGGATATTTGGCAGGGGAGACGTCATGAACAGGGAAAAATTTCTAACTCCTATTCCAACCAAACTCAATTTTCTCATGTAAAGTCCGACGCTGATCACGAATACATGTAGCTCTTTTCAAAATTTCAATTAGATCAAAAGTTATTGCAATAAAAAGTTTTCACATTTTTGGATATTTGGCAGGGGAGACGTCATGAACAGGGAAAAATTTCTAACTCCTATTCCAACCAAACTCAATTTTCTCATGTAAAGTCCGACGCTGATCACGAATACATGTAGCTCTTTTCAAAATTTCAATTAGATCAAAAGTTATTGCAATAAAATTTTCACATTTTATGGATATTTGGCAGGGGAGACGTCATGAACAGGGAAAAATTTCTAACTCCTATTCCAACCAACTCAATTTTCTCATGTAAAGTCCGACGCTGATCACGAATACATGTAGCTCTTTTCAAAATTTCAATTAGATCAAAAGTTATTGCAATAAAAATTTTCACATTTTTGGATATTTGGCAGGGGAGACGTCATGAACAGGGAAAAATTTCTAACTCCTATTCCAACCAAACTCAATTTTCTGATGTAAAGTCCGACGCTGATCACGAATACATGTAGCTCTTTTCAAAATTTCAATTAGATCAAAAGTTATTGCAATAAAAAGTTTTCACATTTTATGGATATTTGGCAGGGGAGACGTCATGAACAGGGAAAAAATTTCTAACTCCTATTCCAACCAAACTCAATTTTCTCATGTAAAGTCCGACGCTGATCACGAATACATGTAGCTCTTTTCAAAATTTCAATTAGATCAAAAGTTATTGCAATAAAAAGTTTTCACATTTTATGGATATTTGGCAGGGGAGACGTCATGAACAGGGAAAAATTTCTAACTCCTATTCCAACCAAACTCAATTTTCTGATGTAAATCCGACGCTGATCACGAATACATGTAGCTCTTTTCAAAATTTCAATTAGATCAAAAGTTATTGCAATAAAAATTTTCACATTTTTGGATATTTGGCAGGGGAGACGTCATGAACAGGGAAAAATTTCTAACTCCTATTCCAACCAAACTCAATTTTCTCATGTAAAGTCCGACGCTGATCACGAATACATGTATAGCTTTTCAAAATTTCAATTAGATCAAAAGTTATTGCAATAAAAAGTTTTCACATTTTATGGATATTTGGCAGGGGAGACGTCATGAACAGGGAAAATTTCTAACTCCTATTCCAACCAAACTCAATTTTCTCATGTAAAGTCCGACGCTGATCACGAATACATGTAGCTCTTTTCAAAATTTCAATTAGATCAAAAGTTATTGCAATAAAAAGTTTTCACATTTTATGGATATTTGGCAGGGGAGACGTCATGAACAGGGAAAAATTTCTAACTCCTATTCCAACCAAACTCAATTTTCTCATGTAAAGTCCGACGCTGATCACGAATACATGTAGCTCTTTTCAAAATTTCAATTAGATCAAAAGTTATTGCAATAAAAAGTTTTCACATTTTTGGATATTTGGCAGGGGAGACGTCATGAACAGGGAAAAATTTCTAACTCCTATTCCAACCAAACTCAATTTTCTCATGTAAAGTCCGACGCTGATCACGAATACATGTAGCTCTTTTCAAAATTTCAATTAGATCAAAAGTTATTGCAATAAAAAGTTTTCACATTTTATGGATATTTGGCAGGGGAGACGTCATGAACAGGGAAAAATTTCTAACTCCTATTCCAACCAAACTCAATTTTCTCATGTAAAGTCCGACGCTGATCACGAATACATGTAGCTCTTTTCAAAATTTCAATTAGATCAAAAGTTATTGCAATAAAAAGTTTTCACATTTTATGGATATTTGGCAGGGGAGACGTCATGAACAGGGAAAAATTTCTAACTCCTATTCCAACCAAACTCAATTTTCTCATGTAAAGTCCGACGCTGATCACGAATACATGTAGCTCTTTTCAAA
>BMAO01023911.1:0-31831 GCA_019973975.1 Trichonephila clavata | reverse complement strand
TTAAACGTATTATTTTTTGTGGAAATATTTGAAACTATTTATTTTTTCGTAGCATGCATCAAAATTAGGGAATAAAGATTAAAAATAATATTTAAAGTTTTATATATACTAATTATGCATTATTAAAGATATTACTTAACATGAAATAAAACTGTTCTTAACATAAATAAGTTAAAATTGTACATATGTTATGCATTATGTTTATAATTTTTATGTGATCTTTTCTTTACAAAAACCCATATCATATCAAAATGGCAGAGGATAATTTTGATTTTCAGTTTGACACATGATTTGAGCCTGCTTGTCTTGTCCACGTATCTCAAATGTCTTGTGTTGCCTTTCTTTTTCGTATTGTGTTGTCGTGTCTGACTTTTCTCGTCTTTAGTGTCTTATCTTAAGTGTCTTGGAAAAGTTTTTTAAATTCATTGCCTTCTCGTGCAGGTTCTTTTGTGTGCCTTGTGGCCATGTGTCCAATATAAAACTCTACTAATTAAATCTTCATGAACATATAACGTGGACACCTTATTTTTTCTGAGTGGTATAAGGGACATTTGAAATAAATACTGTCAACAGTTTATAAAATGTACTTAAAATCTTAATGTTGTATTTGTTTAATTTTTTTGTCTTGATATTGATGGAACTGTATGGATCATTTTCTTTCTCAATGCAAAAAAGAAGAAAATCATTTTTTTCAGTTAAGTACCGTGGCACACAGTCAATCTGGAGTACGTGAATTGAGATTCGTTTCATTGAAGAAACTGTTTATATATCTCTCTTATATTGTTTTCTTGATAAAAAAAAAAAGAAACGTCTAAAATTTGCGTGAGAAATTATTGTGTTGATAAAGAATTGATTTCTTTAAAAAAAATCCAACAGGAATGAATTGAATAAACATTCTTGATTATTTTTGGCATTTGACAAATTTTATATCAACTTTCAAAAGTTTGTTTCTATAAATTTTCTTCATCCACAGTTGTCTTTCTGCTACGTTGCACCTAAAAATTTACTTCGAGTGAATTAAATATGTATTTTTTTAAATATATACGAATCATTTAAAAGTATTTCTACTGGTTGATGGTATTTCAAACTTTTCTAACTTTTTTCTCGTTTTAGCAAGTTTAGAGTAATACAATTTCGCGATTTAAGGTTTAATCTTCAATATAGGTTGAAGTATTTCATAAATAATTTTAGAGTGATAAGATGATAGCTAAGATATGGATAATATACTTGGCGGAATATTTATTGAATTTATAATAATGTAAATTTTATTCAAAACATTTTCCAAATAATGCATTAATGTTTTAGATTCACACTTTTGAGGGTAAAAAATTTGTTGCTTACTAGTGGTTTAAAGTGTCTTGTGTGTGTGTGTGTGTGTGTTATTCTCGGTCTTGATTGTATGCCTTGCCCCTTCTTGCTGTGTGTCTTGTCTTGTAGTTCTTGTCTGTGTGTCTTGTCATATTTTTTGTGAGTCTTGTCTTGTATTTCTTGTCTCTAATATCTTGTGTTTCTTGTCTTTTATTTTTACTGTCTAGAGTAGTCCTTTATTGCATGTCTTGATTTGTCTTAAATTGTCTGTGGTATTTTATTTGGCTTAGTGTGTGTTTTTTCTGTATTCTGTGTTGTTTTGTGTATCCTGTGTTGTCTTGTCTTGGCTAGACTAGAGTATGTTGTAAATATGTGGTATGTTGACTATTTTCTGTTTGTGTGGTCTTGTCTCGTGTGATGCTGTCCTTTATATGTTGTGCTGTCCTTTACATGTTGTGTTGTCCTTTATATGTTGTGTTGTATGTTGTATTGTCTGAGTTGTGAGCTGTATTGTCTGTGTTGTGTGTTGTATTGTCTATGTTGTGCTGTCCTTTATGTGTTGTGCTGTCCTTTATATGTTGTGCTGTCCTTTATAAGTTGTGTTGTCCTTTATATGTTGTGTTGTGTGCTGTATTTTCTGTGTTGAGTGCTGTATTGTTGTGTTGTATTGTCTGTGCTGTGTGTTGTATTGTCTGTGTTGTGCTGTCCTTTATATGTTGTGCTGTCCTTTATATGTTGTGCTGTCCTTTACATGTTGTGCTGTATGTTGTATTGTCTGAGTTGTGTGCTGTATTGTCTGTGTTGTGTTGTCCTTTATATGTTGTGTTGTCCTTTATATGTTGTGCTGTCCTTTATATGTTGTGCTGTCCTTTATATGTTGTGTTGTCCTTTATATGTTGTGCTGTCCTTTATATGTTGTGCCGTCCTTTACATGTTGTGCCGTCCTTTACATGTTGTGCCGTCCTTTACATGTTGTGCTGTGTGCTTGTATTGTCTGTGTTGCGTGCTGTATTGTCTGTGTTGTGTGCTGTATTGTCTGTGTTGTGTGTTGTAATGTCTGTGTTGTACTGTGTGTGTTGTATTGTCTGTGTTGTTCTATCCTTTATATGTTGTGTTGTCCTTTATATGTTGTGCTGTCCTTTTTTATATTGTGCCGTCCTTTACATGTTGTGTTGTGTGTTGTATTGTCTGTGTTGTGTATTTTATTGTCTGTGTTGTGTTGTGTGCATTGTATTGTCTGTGTTGTGTGCATTGTATTGTCTGTGTTGTGCATTGTATTGTCTGTGTTGTGTGCATTGTATTGTCTGTGTTGTGCATTGTATTGTCTGTGTTGTGTGCATTGTATTGTCTGTGTTTGTGTTGTGTGCATTGTATTGTCTGTGTTGTGTGCATTGTATTGTCTGTGCTGTGTGTGTTGTATTGTATTGGTGAAAGACTCTGTGAAAATATCGATTGTTAATCTTTTCTTGATGTCAATTTTTTATCATCAATGAAGTTTTGTAATGCAAGTAAAATCTTGGCAATCGCTTGGTCCAGGTCTGGACTAATGGTGAAGAGATCAAAATTTCCAATAAAGCTCCTGGAGTTTCTGACGATTTCTATGTATATGTGCGACCTGGAGTTGTCCTGATGGAACACAGTCCCTTTCCTTTTTGCCGATTCAGGCCATTTTTGGTGAATTGTTAGCTTCAAACGGTTCAATTGTTAGCAATAGGAATCCGAATTTAATCTTCGTCTATTTAATCATTATAACCTTCGTCATAATGATTTATATTCCTTTCCAAATCCACCAAATGCATAGTAGAATCTTCCAGGTTTGGCCATCGTTTGAGCTGCTTCACCGCGCTTTGACCACCATCGTTTTTGGACAACGTTGTAGTTTGACACATTTCTCAAACCTCTTCACTATCCGTATAAAAAATGGGTCCATTTTATTCCGTTTGGTTTGGGCCTTGATGCTAGAAATTTAATCTATCATGTTTATTGACAATTGGTGTAGCACCCAAACATTCAGCTACTTTTTGAATCCAGGTTTGTGCAAATGATTTAAAATTGTTCTATCTTTAACTCCTGGTAGATGCTACGACTACTAACTTGCCGGTCAGCTTCGATTATTTCGGTGGTGTTATCGACAATTTCGATGGCAGTCATAACTGAAAGAAATCAATGAAACCAAAATTTCGCCTAAATTGGCTGCTACAGCATCGGGACCATGAACACCACTCACAATATCAGCCGCCTGGCTCGCTTTGTCACCTTCCTCAAAGAAAAACATGAAAGTCAACAAAAAGAAATTTCGGTACATTTTACAGTTTAACACCCTATAACTCACAGCTAAATGGACCAAAAAAAAGATATCAAAATGGCTTTTTAGTGCAAAATGTCACATTTACAACGAACATAAATTTGAAATTGCCTTATCGATATTTAACGAGATATAGACCCCTACAGCCATCCACTGAAAATATAATGAAATTCTTGTGAAAAACTCGCCTCTAGAGAGCCCATCCCTTGACCGAAAGGAAATCTTCGCTTTCAGCCGGAGCTCTTGGTTCAAATCGCTACCCAGGAGTTGCTCCCCTGACGAACGCTGTACCAGGGCGCTGATGGCACAGTTCCAGAGTCCACTTTGAGGATCCATACCAGGGGTCATATGCGCTTTGATCCCTTCGATTGGTATGAGCCCCGTTTACGTGCAGCAATTAGGCTACGGGGACACTGATCCTTGCAATTGGTGACTGGGTGTGCGTCACTATAGGAGTCTCCGGAACAAATGAAAGCTTCGATTCTCCGATGTAGGCCTTGGTGTGGTTCTCTCTCTAGTTTATATTCTATTTGTCACTTGCGGCCGTGAAAGCGGTCAAGGTAACGGACTCGTGGCAGACGTGCTATGAGCTCGAACCTAGAATCACTGAAGAACCACTGTGCAAAGGGGGTTCAATGCATGTTAAATATGTCAAAGATCAAACGTCTTCCCATTGGTGTGGAAGTTAGGAGAGGAATGCGCCGGCTCAGGTGTCATTCTCGTCACTAGACCATGATTTAAAATTACGAGTTCTATCTCCAAAAGCTCTCGAGCAGAAGAACAGTGTACAACCTTTTTCCTTCACTCACTTACTAGTTGTCCTTTGGAAATCGAGTGTTTATTGCGTTGATTGACGCTTTTTGTAAAATTTGATCAATATTTAATTTTTAGGGTCTATGGTTTTTATTGTGTCTTAGCTTTCGGAATATTTAACTTCTTTTAAACTTTGTCATTTAATTGACAGTTTATATTTTTTATTAGGTATTTATCCCCTTTTTTTGGCCTGCTGCCATGATTCAGCTTTATTCATTTACCTATTACCGTTTGACAGCCAGGAATTATTCCTTATTTTTCTCTTGCTTGGTCCCTTTTTGTTGACTGTCTTAAACAACTTGACATTCATAAACAAAATTGTTGTCCTAGTTTCTCTTTTATTCAAATTTTTATTAATTCTTTTTTAAGCTATTTCAGCTCTATTGTCGGATTTTTTTCTTTATGAATCATTGTGTATTCTGATCTGACGAGCCTTAAATGATGGGCCTAATTTCTAATTTCTGTCTCTCTCATTCTAATTTCTGTCTAAATCTGTTTCTAATCTTTCTAATTTATGAGCCCTAATTTCTTTAGAATAGGGACACTTACCATACAAAACTATCTATGATTGTTCAACTATTGTGTATATTGTATTTATGATCTAAATAGTTTTAAATCTAGATATTAGATGAATTAATACACTGTGCTAGAAAAAATTAGGGTAGCATATGGATTTAACGAAATTATGCAAATATTTCTTCTGAAAATTAAGGTAAGTCGGTACCCCCTATCCCACTAATGTTAAATTGTGCATTTTTATGCACCTTTTTCTCATAAACTATTAAATGTACAAACTTAAAATTTTTTCTGTATATTAATTAGACTTTTTTATTTAAAATGTACGGAAGCTTTTTTAAACATATTGTTAATTTTTTCAAAAACATTCATCGCAACAGTATCGCTATGAATTTTTTGAAAACTGTCATTTTTTTCCACGATAACTGACTTTTACAAAAATATTATGGGAATATTAATAAACGCTCCGTGCAATATATATAGTTAGATATCAGTAATATTTAATGAAGATTGCAAGTTCTTCCGTTAAATAGGTTCTGAGAAAAAGGTACACGCATTTTTAAAAACACCGTTTTGAGATAATTGCATTTTTATTATAAAATGTCACTTCATCAAAAAAATTATGAATTACAATCTGTATTTGCACTATTTTTTTAAATATTAGCTTATTCTCAATAACTTTTAAGACTTTTTACTTATTTCTTTTACTTAGATTTCTCAGAAAATACATGTATAACATTTTTCACTTTTAATCTATCCCTTCCAACTCACACTTTTTGATGACTACATACAGTGGGCTCCGGTGGTAAAGTACCTGGGCTTACACTTAGATAGTAGACTAACCTTCAGAAAACACATCGACTATCTCGCAGATAAGTTCTGGGGAAGAATTCATTTAGCTATCTCTCTGTTTGGGAGAAAGTCTCCTCTCTCCCTAGAAAATAAAGTTATACTTTACAAGCAAATTTTGCGCCCAGTGATTACTTATGCAGCCCCTGTTTGGGGAGCTGCAGCCGCCACCCACATGAAAAAAATTCAAATTGTTCAAAATAAAATACTTCGCGTCATGACTAACGCACCTTGGTACGTTAGAAACGACGTGATACACAACGATTTACACATGGAACCGATTTCTAGTTTCATCACTAAGTTAGCCAGGAATGTTTTTAGAACCATTCAAAATCACGATAACCCCATAATAAAAGCACAAACATTATTTACGTATCCACATCCTAAATTAAAATATGCTTATGCCACCACAAAGTGGGCCTTGCCTCTTAAACCTCCCTAATTACTACATAAAACACTAATTTTATACATCTACAACATCAAATGCTCTAATGCGCCGAAACTGACTCGTGGTGAACTGTCACTGCCCGCCCGCTCATGTTGGTTGCCTTCTTTTTTGCTTGGTGATCGTTTTCCTTCCTTGCGCTTCCTCCAGATTTCTCCCCGGTTCGTCTGCCCTGCGCGGCCACCTCGGAGCCAATTCCTCCGCCCCCCACGCCGGGGCTACTTGATTTTCTAAACCTTCTGTCATGGATTTTCTATTCCTCTCAAACTGGGTAAAAGCGCTGCGCGCTGTAGACCCATCTATTCTAATTTTAGTTTAATCTATCGAGATACTTTATAGCATTTGCATCATTTTTCTCAAATTATGCATAAATTTTTGAAGAATTTTCTGTTCTGATACATTACTGTCATCTAAGTTGACTATAAGCATCATAAATACCATGTAAAAATGTGTCAATACATGAAAATATGGCTTTGGTAATACATTATTATACGACATTTCGAAAAATTTCATTAGTGTTTTATAAATTCACATGTAAACACACAATTTCTTAAAGTATCAGAATTAAAAGGATTCTTAAGGTAACAGAACACCTTCGAAGAAAATTTTTTGAATTAACCTGAATTTTGCCTGTTAATGCATATTTTATGACCTTATGGGTCTTTAAAATCAGAAAAACACCCAAGTAAAGTCTTGTTAGTGCACATTTTTTCTGTAAAAGGGGTATTTTATGAAAAAATAAGCAAAAAATAAGACTTTACGCAAAACATGATAACTGAAAATAAAATAAATATATTGACATTTTGTAAATTGAATAATATAGCATACAACCTTATCTAGGGAATAGACACTTATTTTGGTAATATAACCATTACGTGAGAAGCTATTGTGTTTCGAGCTTCTTAACGTTGAAATTTTCTTTAAAAGCTATTATAATTTTCACTTTATTGCTGTATAAAAAAATTTCTACTCATTATAAAATCTTAAGAGAGGTCTATTCCCTGTATTAGTATTTAAAAAACATATATATAAAATTTTTATTTCATCCAAGCATAACTTTTTGAGATATTGTGTTTTGCGGTAATAAAAAAATGTAAAAAAACTCATTTTGAGAAAACGACAAAAATAACATTAAACTAATCTGATTACAAGAAAAACACTTACTTTCTTATTAAAAGGCACCAGATTTATAATTCTCTCCATCTTTAACTTCTAAAACAATATTTCTTTTCTTTTTAAGGGCTCTTAAAATTTTCCTATGTTTCTTTGTTTTGGGGTCTGCGTTATGAATCGATTCACGGATTCTGCATTTATCTAAATGTTTATATCCCCGTAAGGTAAACACCCCAGGATTTTCAATATTCATCTTATTAAAAACTTTGAGGCACCCATTTAATCCCTCATTGAAATGTATAACAGCATCATACGACCCAAATTTAATTGTTTTGAGCGAAACAAATACTTCTTTCGGAACTTTTTGCCAGACTATTCCGTTAAAACACTCATTTGCATTTTGCGTGCGTCCATGTAAGCACTTACTTAATATCTGTTTGTCGCATAGTTCTAAATATACTGGTTTAATTTTATTTAAAACATCATTTGATAAACCAGCATATTTTGTGGTACATTTTGTTCCATTTGCCACCCCCCGCTGAAAATAACACCAGCTGTCTTTCCCTATTGGGCACTGACCATGCATCGGTTTCTTATCACTTGATGCACAGTGATATAACGCAGCAATTACATTTTGCTGCATGGCATTTAAGTTACCGACATTACTGCGTACAGCAATTCCGTAGTAATTTTGAAGTCGGTCGATAAAATTATCAGTTAATTTGCCTTTACCAGACAGTCCTTTAGTTTTTGTTTTTAGCTTTCTTAGACGCGAGCCCACTCTCTTTTGTACATGGCCAATGCACTCAAACTTTGTCACACTGTTCATTCCATAAGTGTCTTTCACACTCATGAAAGCTTTTGAGTCACCATCTCCGTAATATTGCGTGTATTGAAGTCTGCGGTTTTTTTCTGAACGAAGAAATATTCGTGAAGCCCCCACAATTTCCATTTTTGACGAAGATCCCGTGAAGTTACACTGACATATGTGGTCGGCTTTTGACGACTCATATTCAGAGTTTCTTGGCATAGTCTGAAGTCTCTTACATGTAGGACAGTAGGACGACATAACTTCTACGTCTAACACCTTACCAGTATCAACTGATATTGCAGCAACACAACCATTCATAGACGTATAGCCTCTACGCTGCCATGTGCCATCCACAGATATGCCACATTTTACAAAATCAGATGAAAAATTTTCTTTTATATCCACAATTTCAGTAGCAGCTTTTTTCATGGATTCCTCAGCTACTTCCTGGACCACTTTTAAAAGCTTTGCTTCCTGATTTTTGAAAGCAGTTTTTGTCAGTCGAGGCAAATTTAATGTTGAGCATAATTTAAATGCACCAGCAAAACCCTTGCCTATCTGCCGCATACCATATACTAGCCTGGTATTTATGACTGGTGCATTTACAACTTTTTTTGATGAAGCAAATGCAAAGAAAAAGTCACAGCATTTACATTTTAGTGTAAAATGAGAGCATAATCCATACATGGAATCCTCAAAAAGCTCTACTTTTTCAGCAAAACATTTTGGGCAGCAAAGTTTAGAAAATGCATCCACAATAAGCTCAAGATCAATGATTCTGTTACCAAACAGAGGACCAGGCATTTCTTCTGCAGTTGACATACTCTCATTTCCCAATTTTGAAGAACTAGCAGTGCATTCAGGAACAGGTGTTGAATTGCTGTTATTTTCGGAAATTTTTGTGTATTTATTTCCAAAAAATTGTCTCTTACGCTTTCTAGCAATACTTTTTACCATTTTCAAGCAAAAATAAAACAGAATAGAATTATTTTTTAACTTTCTACGCTGTCGATTCTTTCAGTATGAAAATCAAACATATATGTAAACAAAGTCACTAAACAACAAATTTGATGCCAGATTTCCTACATAAAGAAGGAAAAATGTATTTCCAAATACATTTATATTTATTCTCAAATATTCTATTTTAATTTCTGACAAAATATTTGTATATTAATTTTCATATTTCATGTCATATACCATGAAAGAGAAACGTAAACAAACAATTTGGGCCACTTCCGGTTAGCAGAAAGGCATTTCCGGTCAGAGAAATTCATGATCAAGTAATATTAAAAAAGCTGTAACTTGGCTTCTAATTAAGCTAGAAACAAAATTTTTACAGATTTAGAAAGATAAAAGATTGAATTTTAATATTTGATCAAAAACGAAAAATCCATATTTTGACCGAAAATTGAGTTTTAAAGGTGTCCTGTCACCTTAAAATATTACATAAATGGTATCCAAAACAACAACAAGAAAACTGATTTTATGTTTTTAAACATGAAATTTCTGTATTTTTTGTATGTAACAAGTTTAGTGCAACGAAAAAGGGCATTGCATTTTGGAATATATTTATGTACCTTTTACTAAGAAACTATTGAACAAAGCTTAAAAATTTATGTGTACATTAAATAAACATTTATCTTTATTCAGAAGTGAAATTTTTTTTTAAAAAATTGATCAGCATGTTTAAAAATGTAATTTTGTAGAGTAGAATAATGAATTTTATAAAAATTTTCCTTTTCTATGTTACGACATCTGCTTTTCAGCTAAATGTCTGAGAAATATCTCAAAAATTTCACTTCAGTATATATAATATATATGCAATATAAAATAAATATTTCCAGTTCATGCATACAATTAATTTATAGAGAAAGAAGACACAAATTAAAAAATGTAATCTATATAAGACAGTAATACATGATTATATGGCACTTCGAAAAATTTCTTTAGTGTTTTGTATATTCACATGTAAACACAATTTCTTCAAATATAAGAATTAAAAAGATTATATAAATATTACATAGATAGTATCCAAAACAACAAGAAAACTATTTTTGTGTTTTTAAACATGAAATTTATGATTTTTTTTTGTATATAACAAGCTTCATGCAACGCATTTTGAGATATATTTGTGTGTGCATTAAATAAACATTTATTTTTATACAAAAGTGAAATCTTTTTTTAAAAAATTGATCAGCCTGATTAAAAAAATAATTTTTGCAGAGTACCCAATAAGGAATTTAATAAAAAATTTCCTTTTCTGTGTTACGACATATGCTTTTTAGCTAAATGTCTGAGGAATATTTCAAAAATTTCACTTCAATATACACAAGAATATATATGAAATATAAAATAAAAATTTCCAGTTCATGCATACAGTAAATTTATAGAAAAGAGAAAACACAGTTTAGAAAAGAAAATTTTTAGAAAACAGTAGCTTTTATATAAAATTTTACCTCATCAAAAAGATCCTGCACTGTAGCCGGTTTTTACCTTATTTTTCTTAATATTATCTTCTTCTTTTTCTCCTTTTCTTCTTTTATCTTTTCTAATTTTCTTCGCTCTTCCAGAAAAAGCATACACTGCTTTCATTAACCTTTCTCTATCAAGAATTTTCATGGCATTTACCGAATATTCTCCAGGCTCGACTCCCATTTTCTGCAGCATTTTTAATTTGGATACATTACCATCATTAAAAGGACAAACAGCATCATAAACACCAAGTGAAAGTGTTTCAATCTGTACAAATGTTGTTTTAGGAACACGTGACCATATGACATTATGAAAACTTTCATTCGGGTTTTGTGTTTTTCCATGCAAACATTTTCTTAACAGATCAGGATGGGAAAGATCTTTAAATATAGGACGCATTGCTTCTACAACAGCTACCGGAAGACTATTTTTATGCTTGTAAGACTTACCTGATGATTCAGCCTTTTTATATCCACACCATGAATCTTCACCATCAGAACAAAAACCATGTTGAGGATATTCATCTGTTGACAGCTTATGCAGAAAAATGGCCCAGATATCTTGCCGCATGTTCTGAACACTGGTGTAATTTCTCCGAATAGCTGATCCATAGTAAAACTGTAAGTTATCTATTTCATGCTCAGTCAAACGATTTTTTCCACTTAAACACTTACCGTCTGAAAAGATTTGCCCTTTCAATTAAGATTTTAATCGGCGTAATCTTGTTCCCATGCGCTTCATGACATGTCCAATGCACTCCAATTTTTCAATTGGGCATTCATCTCCATAGATGTTTTTCTTTCTAACAGCATCAAATGCTTTGCAATCTCTATCCCCTAAGTAAGTAATATATCGGGCATTATGCAAAGATAATGACCGTTGAAAAATTTTAGACGCACCTTGAATTTCCATGGCTCCACTAGATCCAACGTAATTCCTTTTACAATCCTTTTGATGAGAAGGTAAGTTTTTACATGTGCAATATTTTGAAAGAATATCAACATCTATCACCTTACCTGTATCAGTGCTGGTCACAGTAACTACACCATTCAATGATGAGTAACCGCGTTTCTGCCATGTCCCCTCTACAGCGACTGCAATATTATTACCTTCATTTTCACAAATAGCTTCCTTCGCAGCATTTTGAATGGAGTCCTCGTAAACAAGTTTTGCAGCATTTAAGATTCGCTTACCGTAAGGAGAAAACCTTGTAAGTGGTTGAGGAAGATTCATTATGCCGCAAAACATTCTCCCAGCTTCTGCACCTTTTCCAATGGAACGCATAACATATACAAACCTGGTATTTATTATAGCAATTTGCGTTCCTTCATGAAAATTTGAAGAAGAGAATTCTACATGATATGGACAAGCACAACATTTCAGGACAAATGTAATAGCCAGTCCAGACTTACCTTTTAAAACTTGCATGTCTAAGCCACTGTTACACATTTTACAGTGAACTTCATTCTTGGAAACAAATGCCAGAATATTCAAATTCATGATGGCATTAATAATACCTACACTTTTGTCATAGGAAGAAAAACTTTCATTTAAATTGGGAATTTTCTTTTCTTTTGCACATGTCTCCTTTGAGTCATGTGCATGTCCAGCTTGAGGATTGACACTACTGTCATTAGTATGGTTGAAAGTATTCTTACCTTTATAAAACGTACGTTTACGTTTTTTGAATACTTTGTTTGATCTTGGCATATTAAATTAAATTAAAATTTTGAAATTTTTGATTTTCAGAAATTTGAAATATCGAAATATTCAAAACGCTAAGAAGAAAAGCGTGTATTCTCTCCCAAAATAGGTAAACAACCCTAACAGTTAGCAGTGAATCTACAGTTAATTGCGTATGAATAAATAAAACAGAGAGTGGCTTTGGAAAAGCTTCCCAGATTTAAAAGGTCAATGTTTACATTTGTATCTGTCAAAGGGCTCATCAGCTGATTATTTTTTAAAAATCATATTAACATACTTTTAATTAGTAAAATGGCAAGTATGTTACATCATTGGAAAGGTCCTGATTTGGGGATTTTAGAAATATCAAAAACTCAAAATCGATTTCCCGTAGGTGTTTACCCTACTGACTCCCCTTAACGCAAAACAAGACATCCATCCGTTAGCATCGGAAATCTTTTTACTTTTTGTGTGATGAATTTGCTTCGAGAGGGACCACCCCTCGAACGAAAGAAGTTTTTCGATCTCGCTTTCTGCAGGAGCGCTTGGTATAATTTTGCTACCAGGAGTTTTCCCTTGAAAAACTCTGCAATAAGGCGCTGTTAGTGTTAGAGATGTAAAATAATTAGTATCTACATTTAAATATTTTGATATTACCTGACCTATAATTTCTAGTTATGTTTATGTTATGACGATTCCAATTAAACTGTCCAAAAAATTGTATTTACGATTTGTGTCAGTTGAAGCACAGTAAACCCCTGTTAAGTCGAACAATTCGTCGGGGACGCCTCCGATAACGCTTTTGGAAAACTGTGCTTGAAACGCAATTCTGTTTTCTTGAGAAGAACTGTGGTTTTGAGGTCCGATGGGCGATTAAGACTTGCCACAAGATATATTTCGTTTCACACATATTGATATCGTCGAACACTTACCTCCCTCAAAAGGCTACACTTTCTGTTTAACTTGTCTTGAAAGATACACCTGATTGCTTTAGGCCTTCCCAATGACTAATCAAACAGCTGAAAAGGCAACAGAAACTTTTTTTCTGGTTGGATTTTACGTTATGGCGTGTCTCGGAGACCATCACTACAGACAGAGGCAGCAATTTTTAGAGTGATCTATTAACTTTTAGGTATTGAAAAGAACTACGGCCTATCACCCGGCATCTAATGGCATGATCAAACGGTGGCATCGTCAGCTAAAGAGTGCTATAAAGTGTCTGGCAACGGAAAAATGGGTAGAGGCTCAACCAGCAGTTTTGTTTGGGATTCAATGTAGCCTCAAAGAAGATTTAAAGTGTTCTGCCTCAGAACTTATATTTAGAAATACTCTTCACTTACTTGGTGAATTTTTTAGGTCTAATATCAGAAATTTCTAGATGACTGCACAAGATTTTTTTACGAAATTTACGTAATTACGTGCAGGATCTACTGCCCACTTTAGTTTCTAGACACTCAAAAAGTAATGTTTTATCCACAAAAATCTTTCTGACTGTTCTCACATACGTTTTTGTTAGACAAGGTTGCGTCAGAAGGCCACTTCAGCAGCCATGTGACGTTCCTTCTGAAATAATTTCCCATAACAATACATTTTTTACTCTTTTAATTAAAGGAAAGAAAAGTGTCATTTCAGTTGATCGTCTGAAGCCTGCTTTATGGAGATCGAGAATCCAGTACAGCTCTACCCCGGACTAACCCAGTGCAGACCTTGACTACGATCCGGTGTGGCAGATGTTTGAGATTTCAATGCTGATTCCGATGCACCAAAGAAGCCTGTTAGTGTTTCTTTATTTCAAACCATTGCCTAAAACAACATAATGTAAGGGGAAAAAAAGAAAAAGCAAAAAACTGAGCTCTAGAGCATTCTTGCAAGCACACCCATCAAAGGGAAAAGCAGATGGAAGAATAGGGAGTTTTTTTTAAAAAAACAGAGGAAAAAAGCCCGTGAAGCTAAAAAAGGAGTAAAAAAACTCAAACTGTTCCTGTAGGCCTAAGTCGATAAAATCCAGGCCAAACATTCCAGTTGTATCAACTTCAAAGGACTGTGTTACAAGATGTCCTGCTTGTGAAGAGGAACCCTCCAACAGAAGAATGGATCCAGTGCTGTAAATGCCAAGAGTGTTGGCATGAAGAATGTTCTAATTATGAAAATGGCATTTTTATTTATGACTATTGTTGGGTACACAACTAAACACTTCAGCATTAAGTTACAATGCATTACGCTTAGTTTGATACTTTGTAAGATGTAAAAACACAGTTATCATTTGTTAAACTATGTAACACATTCAAAAGATAAAATATGTTCAACCTTTTTCAGTGTCGCCATCTTGCCCCAAAGCAAAAGTCATCTTGCCCCAGTACTGGAACAAGATGACGATTTGTTAAGGTTATGAAAAAATAAAATAATCCTTAACTTCTTTTATTGGAAAAATTAAATGGTAATATATTTTAATATTACAAAGGACTGCTCTAACAGTTCATGTAAAATTGATTTTACTGCCCTTTATAATAAATTAATAAACATCAAAAAACTGTTAATGCCGTCGTCTTGCCCCGGTCTCCCTTACGTCAAGCCATTTTGTTATATTTGAACCAGTTCTTAATACTTATTTAAAGATAACCAATTTTAATAAAAGTTAAGTTTGTACTTAAAAATAGAATTTTCTCATTACTGGTGTTAGAATTTATTGGTGGCCAAAGACTGCTATAAAAGTTAGATTTTCAATATTTTGCCTTTTTTATTTTACTTTTAAAAATAGTGAAGACTGCTGCATCCTTAGATGCATTATTTATGAGAATTTATTAAATAGAATGCTAGAAAATTTAATTTTAAAATTATAAGCAAATATGTAATGTAACTATGATTCAGGTACACTTTCTTCAAAATCCGTTTTGTATTATATATATGTATTGTAAAAAACTAACTTTTCTGTATTATATGTTCAAATTCATTGAAAATTATACTTGTTTTGTGTGAAAAAAGTACGGAAAGTTTAAATGATTAGTTACAAAATTTAAAAATAAAATTTTGATTTTTGAAATCTTAATTATGTCTAGTTTTGCATTTATAAATAATCAGTGTAGTTCTTAAATTATAAATCAAATGGATATAGTACGAAGTGGATCTTAAGGATTATTCTGAATTAAATGCACAGCTTGTAAAATAGACATTTCGTTTTTCCTAAATGCTTATTTTTAACATTTAAATCGTCATGAATAACTATATGTTTATAATTGTTCGTTTTTCTTTAAAAGGAATAAATACACATATGTATGAGTCAAAAACAGATTCTTTTATTATAATTTTTAAAAACAGAGTTCCATTTAAATTATACATCAAACCTGTCAATAAAACATAAGGACAAAGTCAATCTAGTGTTCGAAAAGTGAGGTTGGTTTCATTGAAAACACTTTCAATTATTATGTTTTTGGTAGAAAACATCTGTCATTTGCTTGAGAAATCATTATGTGCTATTCAAAATAAAGTACTTTAAAAAAAAAAAAAATAGCAAGGATGAATAAAAACTGTTTTGATTTTTTTGTTGCTTATGTTCAATTATAAACAGTTTTCAAATCTTTGTTCCTTAAATTTGTGTGTGTGTATGTAGCCTTGTCTTTGCTGATTTGTTGTTCCTAGCAATTTTTGAAAGATAATTCTTTTAGAGTTATTTAAGAGTATATATTTGGATGTACGAGTATAAGAATCATTATGAGTGTTTCTATTGGCCTGAAAACGTTTTGAAACTTGGTTCTTGTTTTTACAAATTTAATGTAATAAAATTTGTCTTTAGATTTAAATTTCAATATATAGTTAACGTATTTGATAATAAGATTTTTAGGGTGATAAGATTATGGCTGGAATGTAGATGTACTTGACGGAAATAAATTAATATTAATAATTTAAATTTTATTTAAAACACCTGCTAAATAAGGATTTTTTTACTACATTTAAATTTAGGAGTGAAAATAACTTTTTTTGCTAACTTGTGCTTTATGTGTCTGGTTGTGTGTCTCTTTGTGTTGATTCTCTGTTTTATCTCTTCGTGTGTGTGAGTGTGTCTTGGCTCACTTTTCTTGTCTGTGTGTCTTGCCTTGAATTCCTTTTAGTTTCTGTCTTTTGCTGATTGTCTGTATTACCTGTCTTGTGTGGTCTTCCCCGCATTATCTGTGTTGTTTTGTCTTGTGTGCATCTTGTCTTTTTTATCTTGTGTTTCCAAGTGTCTCCTTTCTGCTTTGTGTAGCATTGGTTTCCTATGTTGCATGTAGGGATTGCAATACCGGTATACCGGGATTCCGGTATTTTCAGCTATTCGCACAATTTTGTAATACCGGTATTCACAAATTTAAATACCATTTTTTCGGTATTTACAAGAAATTTTTTGAAATTTTCTTCACTATATGTTTAGGGATCGTCAACACATAAAAATAGTATACGTTTTGGTTTTCATGTCTCTCTAACGGAAAAAAAACTGAAACTGAAAAGTCCAATCCAAAAAGTAATGTGATCGACTTAAACCTGCAAACTGAATTTTTCAAATGTGAATTCGACTTAATATCCAGAAATGTATCAGCTCTACTTCCAATAAAATTTTATGTTGAGGCATTATGTCAGAGAGATTCTAATGTATTAACAGCTAATGCAACAATAAATTTCATGTTACTGTCACTGAAAGAACAGCACACATCACTAGCTGAAGAATTATATATTACATTGAAAAATTGCACAGAAGAAAGGCATACCGAAATAGAAAATGCCTTATGGTATTTTCATAATTATTATAATTTTAAAAAATGAAAATGGAAAAGAAGAAAAGAGAGTAACCAGTTCAAATTTGATCAAGTTTATAATAAATTTTCTTAAAAATTTTAACCCACAATCCTATCTACATTGAGAAGAATTCTGTACAATTAATTAAGATTATGATGACACTAATGTCGATAGTGTAAAGGAATTGTCTCTTGAACAAAAATTAAAATTAGCGATAGCTAAAAAATTTCAACAAACAAAATACAATACAGAAATCACCTATATTCAAAACCATCTGACAAGAAATTGATTTATTTGAAGATGAGGGATTTAAAGGTAGGTACTTGGAAAAAGTACATAGCGCACATTGCTTAAGGAGCCACAAACTAACGTTGATACCGAGAGAGCGTATTTTCTAGAGCTGGTAATTTTTGCACAAAATTACGTTCCAGGCTTAATGACGGAACAAATGATACATTGTATTTTTTACAATCGCACTTTAAAAATTTGTAATATTTAAATTGAAATTTACCTTACAAAGTCTAAATCAGACTAAATGGTCTTATTACTACGATGCTGTTGAAGCCATAAAAGATAATTGTGATATTATCATAAATATTCTTAAGACATTTAAAGACAATGAAGATGGGAAAACTGATTTTAGAAAAGAAGCAGTAAATTTATATAATAAATTAACAAAACTCGAAACTGCCATTTTAATTATATATTGAGAAGAAATTTTAGGAAAATTCACACAACTAACAAAAAATTACAAACTACTCGTTTGGATATCTGTGAAGGGAATAAGTTAATTATGTCATTAAAGACTTTCATAAGCAATGTAAGTCATGAATCAGTCAAAAACTAAAGGAGTATCAAGACACAGCCAAAAAATTAAATCTTAGTGTAGAAACAGAATAGAGGGATGCGAACAAGAGACGGGGTATTTCACAATTTGGAGATGAATCCACAGAAAAAGCTGTGTATGGGACAGAAAAATTTAAAAGAGACACGCTTATTGTTGCATTAGATAAGCTAATCTTTGATTTAAAAAGTAGGTCTAGTATATGAAGAATATAGTAAGAAATTTAAGTTTGTGATGGATCTTCAAGACCAAAGTATGGAGAACGTCGACCTGAAGTGTGTACGCGATATTATTGATTACTGTTCAGATGTGATGTAGACCATCATTTAGTAAATGAAGGTGTTCAATTCAAAACTTATAAAAAAAACTGAGCTAGAGTCCTATATTTGTAGTGATATATTCAAATTAATTTTTGAAAAGAGACTTATTTGCGTTTTTCCAAATTTGTACACCATTTTACAGATTTTTCTAACGTCCCTATTACTAGTTGTGAAGCGGAGTGTGCATTCTCTAAAATGTCCTTGTAAAGAATGAACCGGGTCATCCCTTACATTGGCACCCAACGTGGGGCTTCGAACTTCTACAGAATCAATTACCTGTGGTGATAATCTCATGATTATGTGATTTAACAGAGTCTCGTCTGTCATTTCAAGATTAAGCGTTTTATGAATTTTTAACAATTTATATATATAATCAGACGGTGCCTGCCCCCTAATTTGCTTTGAGCTAAAAAATTCCGCCTCAAGTTTTGCTCTATTTCTAACCACAGGAAAGCTGTTTATTAATGCCTCTTTTAGCAATGCAAAATTCGTTGCTGTTCCAGTTGCTTATGTTTACCCTATCACATCAAACCAATCTTTTGCCCTTCCAATAAGATGACCCTTCAGGTAAGCACAAGCCACATTTGCAGGATTTCGTAATACGAAATATTATTAGTAATACTATCTAGAAAAACTCGTTGATGTTTTCCTCTCCGGAAAAAAAAATTCAAGTAAGGTTCTAAAACTCGATCCGACTCCTCTCTCGGGGTTAGGGTACTGTGGGTGCCAATGTAAGGGATGACCCGTGTCATTCCTTAGTGTGACAGGATCGGATGGAAGATTAGACATAGCCAAAACAAACTTTGTTTATAAACAATTCAAACTGAAAAATGCAGTTATCACTAAATATGTAAAGCAATCGCGGAATAGACGAAATATTAGGAGAATTAATAAATTGGATCACTTACGTTTAGGCAATACTTCTTCTAATTCAATTTGATCTAATCTAAATTTAACACTTAATATTAATCAATCAAATAACGAAGTTCTCTTGCCTAGCTTCACGATAATCAATAATTTCTGTCCGTAGCAGTCTAACCTCTCTATCTCTTTCTTAACTCGAAAGTTTAATCTTTAAATACACAACATAATTTGCAAAGATCGCGTCTTCTTCGGAGGAGGAGGAGGAAGGCTTTCAGTATAATGAATTTTAAAGACCACATTTTCCCCGAAGAGGACTGTTAGTAAGAAGAACACGAATAGACCTGTAGCGGTATCATCTACATAAGCCAGTAACACCTCCGCACCATGGTGATCATTTGGTGTAGTGGTTAAGTTACTCGGCTTCGGATTCGTAGATCGCGGGTTCTGTCCTACCGGATAGATGTGCCACCATCATTGGTGACCCTGGCTGAACTCAGAGAAAGGCAACCTTCTGAACTGTCGTAGCGCCATCTATGCAACCAAAAAAGCCGTCGCATAGTGACGCAATCCTCAAACCGTCGCATAGTGACGCAACCTTCAAGCCCTCACATGGTGACACAACCCTCAAGCCGTCACATGGTGACGCAACCCTCAAGCCGTCACGCATGAATGACGCAACCCTCAAGCCGTCAAGCACGAATGATGCAACCAGCAAAGCCGTCACAACTAGTGACGCAGCAGCAAAACACGCTTGATTTAACAAACGCATCGTTCGTTCGCCTATCCACCGACTCACTGGTGGGGAGTATGTAGCGGTATCATCTACATAAGCCAGTAACATAAGCCACCATGGTGATCGTTTTGGTGTAGTGGTTAAGTTACTCGCTTCGGATCCGTAGATCGCGGGTTCTGTCCTACCGGATAGATGCGCCACTTCAGACCTTTACATTCTATATAGAAAACAAATATAGGACACAGCAATGACAAATACTATGCTTAATTATTTATCACTTCTTTCTATTATCAAGATCCTACTTCTACTTCTTCTTCAAAGATTACTTCTATTCCAAAGACTCAAAATGGGATGAGAAAATAAAAGAATTTGCAGCACAAAAGTGCTGAATTTTTTTTGTAAATTATGTTATTGCTAAAAAATTGTTTAAATTGTTTGAAATTAAAAAAAAAAAACTTTCGTGTATTTTAAATTTTTACGCACAATAATTATTTTAAGAAAATGGAAAATTTAAATTATTTAGGGAGACCCCAGATATTGTTAGCCCAGGGCCCCCAAAAGTCATGATCCGGACCTGATGCTACGAGTTGTTGCATCAAGTTTTGTTACAATTATTGCTTCAGTCAAAAATAAGAATGGGATTTTCAACTTTTTCATAGAATGCTCCGTCTGTGTGTTCTCGTAAATCATTTGGACTCCTCAACACTCGAATTAGTAAATCTTTAAGGAAATGTGTGATTTTTCTATTTTAACTATGCAGAAAAAAATTTAGATAGATATAAAGTTTATAGCGTTTATGAACAGTTTATAATGTTAAAAAACAGAAATGTGTTTGAAAATAATTTTTCAGTAGACAACACATGTGCTGCATTTTTTTTAAATGAATAAATTTTTGCTCTGTTGAGGATTTTTTAACCATTTACTAAGCCAAGATGGAGAAAAAAAAGTATGTCATGTTTTTGTGGCAGAAAAATCAATGTTCCGTTTGACTTCAGATAAAATAAAACAATCAGAATATATCATTTAGTGATTTATATTCGAACAGAAAAAATGCATATAATTTTTTTATCAAAAGAAGATACTACAATAGATAAAGTAGGGCTTTCTTTTTTTCATAAATAATTTTATATTAATTGAAAAAGGCATAAATTAAAACCTTTGATGAAACATGTCTCAAAGACGATTTTTAAAATTCAACAACTTTAAAAAAATAAAAAAGAAGGATATAAGTAAAAAAATGTGTTACGCTCAACTACCAATTTGATTTTTAAAATTTTTAATGCTAAAGGTATCCAACTAGGTTCGGAGACAAATTTTTCAAAAATTGATTTTCAGAAGAATTTTATTGTTTTCAAGAACATAATTGTGCTTTAAAAGTGATAACTATTAAATAAATAATATCTATCACTCTTTGATTTAGAAAAAAATATTATTTTTATGCAATTTTAGCAAAATTTTCAAAGTTAAGAAAAAAAGTCATAAATAAAAAATACATTGGATATAATGGAATTTTAATATCATTGATATACTTCTTGATCCATCTGAAGTGTCATAAACCACAGTGTAAAAATATTTTAAGAAATAAATATTTTATAAGCATTTAAATTGGATGTTAATAGTTTTTCGTCAAAATTACTGTATGTTCTAAGCTAAAAATTGCTGTGTGTGTGTGTGTAAAATGTGATTCAATGTAACTACCTTAAACCCCCCCCCTGCGGTTAGTTACACTCTAAAGAACTCATAACATATATGTTATAAATTTCATTGAATTTGATTGGATTGTTTTGGAAATATCCCGTTTTTCGTGTACAAATTATCGTGAAAGTTTCAATCTTCAAAAACCACAATAAAAAATTTCCTTATATGTTAGATAAAGTAAATGCTAAAAAAACATAAAAAAACTCTCAGTTTTATATGATGTTTCTTCTTCCTCAATATTTATATTTCTTTTTTTAACGGCCCTAACACCAAAAAATCACTCCTACAATCTAGTCGGATACCTTAAGATTTTAAGCACTTCAAAGATCTTAATATGCAGGGTGATTCATAAAGAAGTATGCAACTTCAATTCACTATAAATCAAGAACTATGTAAAATATTGCAAGTCACTTGTAACAAAATTGTATGGGATTATTTGAAGTTTTGTTAGAGACAGTCAGAGATGTTCTGTGTGGGAACCCTTAGCCATACGACATACATCGAGCCGTTACGCCATTTTCATCTAAACGTGTGTTAAAGTATCAAATTCATTGATGGTGGCTGGGAAACGCTGTTTCACCTTCTCATCCAGGACTTATACTTTTTCACAAACAGTATGTAGTTTTAAATTTTTAATACCATGGTTAGATAGATTTTCTAGTTGAGAGTTTTTCTCCGAATCATGATCGAAAATAGCATTGCACAGCAGCTGCAGATTCTATTCAATAACACGAAAAACCTTTTCCACTGCAAAGACCGCCATTTTTACTGACTAGTCATGTGACAAGCCTTCTATAGTTTATTTCAGCTCCCATCAGGGCCTAAACTCAAACTTTAAGAGTACATCTAACTTACGTTTCGCTGAGGTGTTTGCCTGCCCTGTTACTGTTCTTCAGCATCTGGAGTCTATACTACTTTATCAATTTATGTATTTTAAATGTGTGTGAATGCTTTATATATATATAGTAAAAATTTCTCTACAAGATAGATAGATATATATACATTCCTTTAAAAATATTATTATTTTCGATGTCTTCCTCCATGTGTTTCCCCCGCTCTCTTGATTTTTTCCTTCTATTTTAAATAAAATAAAAGTTTTTAAATAAATTAAAGTTTTTTTTTTGGCAAAAAGGAAAGATAGAAAGAAATTATTTTACGTAATGGTACCTCCTTTTCCCCTTTTGAAGAAACTAAAATACATTTTTAACTGATTCAGCTGATTTTTAACTGATGTCTACATAAAAAAAAATCATTTCCCCCCTGAAACAAATTCAAAATGAGACAAAGTGGAGTTTTATTTTATTATTTAATTTTACTCCTTTATCCACTTTTTGTTTATTGATCCCCCCCCCCCAACCCAAATTAGACAATCCATAATATTCAGTAACTGAAATATATTTATTACCAAAGTTAAGGTCACAACCATGTTTTTCGCCAGAATTTCAAAATGCCTACATTAAAACTGATAGATTTGGGGGGGGGGGATTTTATATATTTTGAAGAACAGAATATCAATTTTCAATTTAAGAAAAGGTGTTGTTTAGAGTGTGGATTGTTAAAACTACTGGCTTGAGAACGTTCAAATATATCGGAATTTTACCTCCAGTTTTGTGAATACTGCATTAAAACAAAGTTAGTCTGCAGTACAAATGGCATCTCATAATCATTTAAATGATTCTTTGAGATGGAGAGCCGTTGTCAGGCTTGAAGATGGCTAGTCTCGAGTGCAGGTGGCTCGATGGTTACAAGTGGCCCGAAAGTGGTCTCCCGGTTATGGAATCAATTCCAAACAAGTGGTACTGTCCCCAGGAATGTCGTATAAGGTCGCCACACAGCATCAACATATGCATAGGGTCGCTACTTGGCATGAAGCACATCAAAGGCGGACAATGTCTTCTCAGCTTCCTTGTGACTTTGCTGTTGTGTCTGGAAGAAGAATTTTCAGGCAAACAATCTACAGCCGTCTTGCGGAGACTGGCTTTTGCGCCCGTCGTCTCCTTGGCTGCATCCAGCAGGAAAAAAAACAGAATATTCTGGAGCTGAAAACATCAGTCGTGGACAACACAAGAATGGGGGCGTGTTCTTTTCAGCGATGAGTCGAAACGTACCAGACAAAGTGATTCTCATCGAGTCTTCATCTGGAGAGAAAATGAAGCTCACCTTCATCCCTTCTACGAAACAAAAATCGACAGATTTGGTGGCAAAGAAATCCTTGTGTGTGGTGGTGTAATGTTGGGCAGTCGCATAGCACTGTACGTTTTCGATACGGGTACTATCTGCTCACAGGATAAGGATCTGATAAGGATGAGATCCTGGATGCCTATGGGAGGTTTTTCTGGGTGCTATGGGCCCGGACAACAACTTTATGGATGATAATGCGCGGCCACCACACACACACACACAGCTCACATTGTTGAGATAAATTCCATGAAGGAACAGGTATTCACCATATGGATTGACCCTCCAAGTCTCCGAATCACAATTCAATTGAATATGTTTGAGATGATATAGGAAAAGCGATTTCTCGCATAGCCCTCTTCCCAGGACCCTCCTGGAATTTAAAGTCCCACTTTTGGAAAAATGGGCTTTGTTGTCTCAAATACTCAATGACATCCTTCTAAACAGTATGACAACTCAATGAGAGGCTTATATAGCACTTCACAGTGGTCACATCTATATTAGGCAGGCTTTCCCAGGTAAATAGTTTATTTCTGATTCAAGATTTCACACTTTTTGATATGACTTTTTTTTTTTATCTTAATTCACAATTAGAATGTTTTCAAAATTTGTATGTTGCTATATTCTTTCTGATATTGTAATACGTTTCTGAGCCAAATTCATTAGTAAATAATTCATCAGTTTTTACAGATGTTATGTTTTCGTGACCTTAATTTTTGACATGAGTGTATAATAAGTGTAACCTGCCATTAGTGACCTTTCACAACCTGCACGCCTACCTTAAATGGGCCTTTTAAAGAATAGGGAGAGGCACTTAAATTTCAGTTAAACATGTATCCGTTCTAAAATGGAATAAATAGAATGGTTAAATTAAGTAAAAGTTGAAATTAAATAATTCAGGATTAAAAATAATAAGAAACAATTAGTATATAAAGCTTAAAAAATATATTTCGAAAATTCTTTATAATGGATGCGCGATAAACTGTATATGAAACTATTCCAATTACTATTTCATTTTATTTTTTATATTTTCATTCAAACTTAGATTAATTTAAAGCAAGTCACATTGATAGTAAACTGAAAAATTAAAATAATAACTCAGAAGGAACCTTTTTCACAGGTCATTTTCAGGTACAACATTTTCTATTCTTTGTCTAAAACCTTTTTTTCCCCTCTGCGTCTGGAAGTTTTCATTTTAATTGTTTTTTTATTTAATTATACTTAACTAAGTTTTATCTGCTAGTAAAAAAGTAAATATTAATTAAATAAAAAATTCAATTGTTGAAACTATACAAGCAATTTAAATTAACTATTTCTCAAACATCCTTAAGAATGCATTCTTTTGTTTTGGTTCGAATAAATATTATTACAATGAAAGGAGCTGTTTATATGAATGTGTATATATATGTACAAGCTATTAACCGCTCACTTCGTTGGGTATTTCATGGCAATGAAGAACTAAGCATTATTTTTAGTTTATTATTATCTAAGTCCTAGCATTCGCGTTCGATTGTATTGAAAAATATTTAAACACTCGTCTCTTGATTTAAAAAGAACAGGAATTTCTAAAACAGAAGCATAAAAATTAACGATCGTGTACCTCTTCCCTTAGAGTCGATTTCTTCTGATCCCATTTTTAGCCTTTACTACTCAACAAAAGAAACATGCTTGTAAAATTCCAAGTCTGTAGGTTTAATTGTTCATGAATGGGGATTTTTTAACTATAATGTCCCAGTAATCCCCAGAAAACTTTTTTGGGAGAATCGATTTCCGTAAAACCAACTCTTAATTGTTCTCTATTCAGCAGAAAAAACATATTTGCCAAGTTTCAAGCTTGTAAGAGTCTTATAGTTCAAAAACGGAAAAGTTTTCTTTTTTGTAATGTATCCGTAACGCCTTTGAAATCCTTTTAAGAGTCGATTACCACGAAATTGGTTCTTAGTGGATATCTACTCAATGAAAGAAACATGCCTGCTAAATTTCAAATCTGTTGCCTAGTATTTCAAAAACAGAAATTTCTTTTATCTAAGAACTCACCCATCCCCTTCCCCCTTTGAAATCAGTTTCCGTAGAACCCATTCTTAGCGGATCTGTACTTATAAGAAGAAATATGTTTGACTCATTTTAAGTCTATAAATCTTATAGCTCTAAGACGGGATTTTTTTGCATATAATGCCCTCGTAAAGCTTTTTGGAAGTTGATTTTTCGCCAAAACACGCTCTTAACGGATCTCTACACAACAAAAGGAACATGCCTGCCAAATTTCAAGTCTGTAGATCCAATAATTCTGAAAATTTCGTGATGAGTAAATGAATGAATGAGTGAGTGAATCGCTTTTCGCTTGAGAATAAAAAGAAGTTTGAAAATATTCTAATTTCATGGTTCAAATTCTTTGTAATTAGTTTTGATATGAACTACTAAATAACATTAGTAGTTTTTGAATTCTTTAAAGAAAATAGTTTTTTTTTAATTGTAATTTTTATTACTCAAGCTTTATAATACTAAAAACTATTTCAGGAGAAAACAAACTTAACTTAAATATGAGCAACTAAAAAAAGACAATCACTTTTAATTTCGGCGTTGCGCGTAAATTAATCGCCGTTTTAAAATAGCTTTAAAGACAATTACTCTTGCGTTTCTAAACTGTGACTGTCAGACTTATTAATACACCCTGTGCTATAAATTGTTATATTTCCTTCGATGTTTTTTCTCTTCTAAATTCATCGCGGAAATGCTATTATCAGATCATTCTAGAACACCAACACTTATGAACGGCACCCTAACACTTATGAACGGCAAAGCAAATACGGAATATTTGCTGGAAAATGAAGGTCACGTTTCCGTACTTTGAATACATCACAGCCGAAGCCAGGAAACAAATTCCTGTCAATTCATTCCGGACTCTACAAGAGTACTCTTAGAGTCGGTCAACCAAACACACTCGGCAGCTCATTCCATGACGAGTACGAACTCAACTAAGAAGACCCTTGCTGATGTTCTGAACGAAATGACGAGTGGTTTTCTCAACGGGGGGCATGACTATCTTTGGTAGAGGTTACGGTTGCGCAACCATTTTAAAGATGTTCCTAGTTTAGCAGCTTGTAGGAAGTCTTGTTGAAAAGTGTAAATTGGTACCGAAGCTATTTCTGTGTCAATGATTGATCGGAATGATTTGAATAGGTTCGGGTGTTTCTCAATCATAAATGTATATAAAAATTTTAAAGTTTAAAAAGAAATCTATCAAAAATTACTTGATTTGTTCTGTTACGGCGAAAGGTCAATTTTGCATTTCAATCATTTTCAGAGATTGTTGAAAAGAATGTTAAAATAAATGGGGGAAAACACAGTTTATTACTTTATAATTTCCTTTTCACATAATCTGTCATTGGTAAATTTAATGGGAAAGTTACGAAATGCAAAAGACCTTGTGACTTACTTAATTTGTTAAAAGTTTTAAATTATAGTTCATAAATAAAAATACTTTCTACTTCTACAATGGAAGAAGGAAATAACACACTGTTTAATGCGATTAATGTACAATAATAATATTTAGTGGAGCTAAATTTTTTTTCGAGAGTGAGAGTTATATTAACGAAGGGTGCACGAAGGCTGTTGCCGATGGACCTCAAAATTTTGAACTATGGTCAAATGACGAGGACGACACCTGAGCTCATTTCCTAACTTCCAACCACACCAAAGGGAGGACGTTTAAGCCTCGGCAGATACAGGGTGATATGAAAAAACGGGAACTTTTTTACAATCTTACTTAGACCAAGAGTGATGGAAGAGAAACAAGTTGAATCCTTAAAATTTTCCATGCAAAAAACATCAGTGGAATTTGCCATTTTTTAAAATAACGTTTTTTAGGTTCTGTCCTCCTGTACAAATGCATTCTTGAAATCTGCTGTTGAGTTTCTTCACTGACCGTTGCAACATCTCTACGGAGAACGAGCACTTCTTGATTATCCTGTTGATTTCTTCTTTAAGGCAGATTCAGTTTCTTCATAGTTATAATCTAACTTTTTATCGATTGTTTTGATGGGACGGCACCATAACATCATAAGTTATAGAAACTTCAGAACTCCCTCTGCGCAGTTTCCAAAGTATCACTGTTTTCATAAAACATTTTTACAGCTAATGCATGCTGTGTTGCCCGTTCCACTGACTCATGGTCACTAAAAAGGTAAAAAGATTACTTACTCAAGGTCACTGTCCCGCAGTGTTGCCACCTTCTCATGGCTGTCACGACGCATTTCAAAAAATTTCCGTTATAATATATTCTGTGTTCACCCTGTATAATGTGCAGCGGCGACCTCCGCACGGCGTGTCTTCAGCACGACACGCCAGCCACAAAAATTTTTCGAGAAATAATACTTTAGAGACTGTATATTAACAAGTCGATGTGAAATATCTGAGCCTGTTCATCAATTAGTGCAATGTGTAATGGCATTGCATGAAACAAAGTTGCATGTATTTTATGCTGTGTGTTGTTACTTATGCCCCATTTTGACGTGTCAGATCGAGGCCCACGAAATACATCGTGGCAAAGGGCTGGATGTACTTCTGCGGTTAGCCGTAGCTTTGAGCACCAAACAGATAACAATACGATTTGGCTCGGTTACACCTCAATTTTGAAGGGAAGACACCCTGGATGCTTTATATATTAATTATTCACCAACAAAACATTTTCTCTAACATTTTTTAAATTAATAGTGAAATGTTTTAATTTCCAAATATGATATTTTCATTTAACTGGGGTTTTTTATAAGTTTTTATTATTTGTAAATTTGTAGTATGGAAACAGCTCAGGTTTCAGGTGGGAATTTAGGTGTCACCCTCGTCAGTTGATTGTGATTACCAATTACGGACGTCCACCGCCAATAGCACTGGTATTGTTTCAGAGAATGCGCCACACATTAAAATCAAATCAGATGAAGTAAGTGGGTATTTATTAAAGTCGAACGAACAACACTATGACAATTGGCGACGAACTTCGTAATTTTCAAATCAGATGAAATCAAATTCAATATTAATTCGTATGTATTTTGTATGTTATATTCGTAATACATTCGTTAAATTCGTGGAATTTTATTTCCATTTTTAAATATTCACTATTTTAAAACACCTTTTATAAGCTTCACTTCTATGAAACGGAATCTTTGAACTCAATTTTACCCACTTTAAAAGGTCAGAATAATTCGAAATTTGGCTCATTTGCTTAAGACGATGACAATACAATAATTTAATAATTTTGGTCCATTGTCCTGATCAGGATTATCAGGATTAATGATTTCTCTATTTCAGATCCCATCCCGCATCTGACGACTCATTTCAGATCCCATTTCCAGATTTGGTGACAAAAAGATTAAGTTACGACTTAGTTCGACTCACTATAAAAGAGGTTTTTTTAGTTTTTTAAAACTATAATTAATCATATTTTAACAATCAATTCATAAGCACTCAATAAATTTTCGCAATCTCATTATAATTTTACAAACTGGTATCAATGATTGAAAAAGAACAAAATTATGGCGTTAATGGAGAAACTAATTAACTTAGCAGTATCTGAAATGTAGCATTTTCATTATAAAATTCAATTTTTCTTTGCTTATTGATTTCTCATCTTGAAATTAGTTTATGTTTTAAGTTTCACAGAAATCTAAAAATTTCTGAGTTATAGAGAGCTCAAAAATGCATGTTAAATGCCCCCCCCCCAACAAGTTTTAAAATATTTTTTTAAAAATTGAAAAAGTAACATTAATATGAAAAGTGCGAATTGACAATACTCTTACAAAAAAAAGTGGACTCCTTCATACTATATATAGATTTGGATCCTCGTGTTTCCAAGCATTTAAATCTAAAATTATTTAATACATTCTCTCCTATAGCTCACATAACCATGGAAGCCTGATAGCTAACTCGTGGGCAGAATTATCGAGTTGGAAGTTTGAGTCCTGATTATACTGAATACCCACATATATAGAACAGGGTTATTCAGCCTTTTTCTCCACAGGCAACATACATTTGACAACTATTTCACGCTGGCCGCAATATGAGGATTAATGGAGGAGAGGGGAACGCTATAATATCAAGGACATTTAAAATGTGGAAAATTGATCAAAATATTAAAACTCATAATTTTGGATTTTATTTTAAAACTGTATTAATCTCTATCCAACTCAACTTACAAAAAATAGGTCTTATGTACCTTTTATCCAGTTATGAGTAATTTCGTTTTCCTTTCATAAATGATTCCTGAGCCCTTGTATGCATTCTACTGTCATGAAAACAAAGATGTCATGTGTATTTTGATAACTTGATTTTTTTTCTTTTGGGCCAAGCTTCACTTATTTTATTATTAATTTATCAAGTGCAGGATGGTAGCAAAGAGTTTTACTGAAATTCCAGACTAAAATCAGCATTCATTGCTTAAAGATTAGTTGAAATTTGCTTGTACATTTGAAATTTATTCAGAAACTTTTTGATTTTACTAAAAAATAATGGAACGAATAACTAAATTTATCAAATAGTACATCGGAAGCATTTAAGAAACACTAACAATTTCTCTATCAATCCATATGTTTATCCTTAAAAGTTTCATAGGTTAATCAATATTTACAATGTAACAAATTTTACAGGATGTTTTGTTTAACTCTGCATTTGTAACATTACTACCGACAAAATATTTTGTCGCTGTGGCAAAGAAATTTTTAAGATGGCCAATTTATCTCGACTTGAAAGAGATTTTTAAGAAAAAGAACCATTGAAAGATTTATACTTTGAGGTATAATAACGAGCAAAATATATATATTTTTTATAACATTTTTAACAACAAATCAAACAAGTTGTTGATCCATGTTTGTTTTCCTCTACGGAAAAGTCAAGATTCCAATCGCCTTGAGTGAGTGGATTAGTGAATATTAACGTCCCACTGTTCAGTTACACGAGGGCTTTTGACCTCGTAATTTGAACCATGGTCAAGTGTCGAGGACGATGCCTGAGCTGGCACTCCCATCTCCTAACTACCACAACGTCAAATGTCTCCAACGGGAAGAATTCGAGCTCTCAACAGATTTAACGTGCATCGCTCCTCTACACGGTGGGTCTTCAGTGGTGATGGGCTCGAACTCATGACAAACAGTCACGAATCCTTTACCTTGACCACTAGGCTCGCAAGGCCACCCAATCGTATTGAAACAACTTATATTCTTAGATATTTTTCACTTGGAAGACATGAGTGTTGATTAGAGAGAGAGAGAGAAATTGATTAAACCCATAAAATGGTAGCTACTCGACTATTATTTGTTATCCACTAACCGTTGCAATTACCGAAAAAAAAGTTATATCGCAATTCATACCAGCACAACATCGGTAGCCCAATTTATATATTTGGTTGCTCGAATGATAGAATTTCTTACTAAATTTTTAATGGATTGTTCTTAAATAACTGGATTTGTTAGTGCAACAGACCATGATCGCTGTACTCACATAAGCCCTGTTGGCCTAATGGGGACGCAGGTTGAGTATCGCTGATATAGAGGGTCTAATGCACGTCAAATCTGTTGAGCTCAAAGTTCTTAAGTTGTCCTCATTAATAGCCCTCAGTTATTTCAAAATCACGTCTGGCGTATATATAATTCAGCATATATTCAATTTCGAAATGATGATCGGAATCCATGCGTACCAAGAGTGGATATTACCTTATAAAGTTCAATTGTATCACGTGCAGCATTAATATTCTAGTTAACATAAATATTTTTGTCCACTGATATAAATATTCTTGTGGAAATACTCTGGTACATGGCATCCTAATATCGTATAGTCGAATTCGGATTAAATTTGGTGTATAAGCTACTTAGACCAGGGGTGAGCAAACGGTGGCTCGCAAAGAGGTTTGTGTGTATGGCTTGCCAAGACAATTATATTGAAAACCAAACAGGCAGAAAATTGTTTCTTTTTTATTTGGGTCAACGCATATATTAGTGATCAATGTTTTTCTTGCATGAAGATCATCAAGAGTAAATGTGGATGCAAGTTGGATGACAACTTACATTCAGTGATAGGAATTTCAACAAGCATTCTCATTCTTGATTTCAAAAAAATTATAAGAAA
>BMAO01023910.1:0-19715 GCA_019973975.1 Trichonephila clavata | reverse complement strand
CATCTACTGGCTCGTCTCTTTCATTTGACATGTTGCAAAAGCTTATCGGCTCCATAGAAGCCGAGATAGGTTCAAGACAAGGTTACACCTGTTTTTTAACCTTAGAGACCCTCCTATGGGGGATAGGGCCTTGTAAGGGGTATCATTCGAAAGAGCTTGATATTCCAAACAGATGGATAGGTTACTCGACTACCTTAGGGGCGTTGGGGCTGAGCAAGGTCCCTTTTTAATGTCGATACGTTTTGGAGCCTAGGATCCAAACCCGGTACCCAATGTCCATATCCATAGCATCACACGCTAGGTCCTTTTATGTTCTTTTCACCAACGTAAACAGTTTGGAAATCGGACCTTTAGATGAGGAGAAAATCTAAAACAGGCCATGGGGACTTTTCTTAGCCTAGTTCCTCAACCAGGGGGTCTAGATTCAAACCAAAAATATCATTGTAATCTACAAACAATTCTTAATCTTTTGAGGGGTCACACGTCTATAAAGGCTCCACAGAAACCGAGATATCACGACTTCCGGTTCACCAGGGGGGGTCCCCATGACCCCCCAGGGGAAAAGTTTGGACCCAATCGACCGTAATTTACCGAGATAGAAGGTTTGTACCTGATTCCATAGCATTATAATGCGAAAAAATCCCATTAAGCCTATGGGCCGCCTTTTCTGTAACCCTAGAGACCCTCCTATGGGGGGTAGGGTCTTGTAAGGGGTATTATTTGAATGGGCTTGTCATTCCAAACAGGTGGATAGGTTAGACCCCTACCTTATGACCCCAAGGTTCCGAGCTAGGCCCCTTCTTAGGGTCGATACATTTTGGAGCCTAGGATCCAAACCCAGTATCCAAAGTCCATATCCATAGCATCAAACGATAGGTCATTTTATAGTCTATTCAACAACGTAAACAGTTTGGAAATAGGACCTTTAGATGAGGAAAAAATCTAAAACAGGCCAAATGCACTTTCATTAGCCTAGACCCTCAACCAGGGGGTCTAGGTCTAAACAAAAAATGTCATTGTACACTACAAACGATTCTGAATCGTTTGAGGGGTCACACGTCTATAAAGGCCTCATAGAAGCCGAGATATAGCCATTTCCGTTTCACCAGGGGGTCCCCATGACCCCCCATGGAAAGAGTTTGGACTCGATCCCATTGTAATTTACCGAGATAGAAGGTTCGAGCCCGATTTCATGGAACCAGTGGATTCCATACACTGAAAGAAATCACAAGTCCTTTAACATTAAGTCTATGGCGCGTGACGTCACTTGAATCTGATTGGTCAATTTTCAACCTTCAGAATGTGCAATTAAGCATGGAAAAGTTTTCCACCACGAACGAACAACTGCACAATAAAATCTTGACAAGAACTCTCTCTCTGCTCATAAAGGAAAATTGACCAATCAGATTGAAGTGACGTCACGCGCCGTCACATTACAATTGAAAAGTAAAATGACAATTGTAATACACGCAGCACTCCAAGAGAACAACTCGAGCTAGACAAGGAAGACATGTCTCACTAGAAAAAAAAAGAAAAACAATTTTTATTTTTATTTTTTAATGAGGACATTCATCCATCCTCTTCAGCAGTCAAATGATGACTGCAAAATTTCAAGCTCGGGATCTGCTTATAAAGGAAAATTGACCAATCAGATTCAAGTGACATCACGCGCCGTCACATTACAATTGAAAAGTAAAATGACAATTGTAATACACGCAGCACTCCAAGAGAACATCTCGAGCTAGACAAGAAAGACATGTCTCACTAAAAAAAAAAAAAAATTTTTTTTTTTAGTGGGTGCCTTTTATAAACTCACAACCTTTCCACAACCTTCATCTCATTTGCTTGTCCAGTTTATAGTGCCGTTTCAAAGTTTACTTGAAATTTTATTTTCATTTTCAATTTATCCTGCTAGACTATGCCAGTCGTTTCCGTTCCATCATGCTTTTGTCGACGAGATTGTTTAGTGTGTGGTCGGGGAGAAGAACCACTCCATGATTGTGCGATTCACTATTTATTGGATTCGATGGTGTTTGAAGAACACGAGTTGTACGGTGAGCCCACCGAATTGAGAGTGGAGCAAATTTTACAGAATGGAAAAGTTTATTTACCCCGAGTCATACACATGACGGATGAAAACAGCAATTGTTGGCAAAGAATGTACCACTTTATCAAAGATGGTGGTTGGAGATACTTAATAAACTCATAATGTACAGTAAAGCATTGAAAACATTTCCAACACTCTTGTCAAGATGTAAAATAAAATGTACACAACGTTGTCTACATTTTATTTTTTTTTTCCTGATGGAGAGTATAAAAGCTCCAGTGCTTTCCGTTGCTCCTCACACACGCTCAGTGTTTCCTCGAGTCAACATGTGGTTCAAACTGCTTTTGCCCAATCAACACTATCCGTTGGCTGCCATGGTGGGACGAGATGCCAAGCTCTACTTTCGACTGGTCGACGTTGGAGCTCTCTTGGGTCGATCCAAAGTGTACGAATTTGCCAAACGTTACGACAACCTGGTCATTCAAGGCAAGGATGTGCTACCGCTCTACAAACGCTATCCAATCATGACTCAAAAGTCTAAACTCGTGACTCCCGATGTCGTCTTTAGCATTTTGAATGCCGAACTCTCGTCGTTGGCCGAGAGTTTTGCCTCCAGTCTCCAAATGGGCTTTGCTTTGGTAGAGAATATAGGCAACCTCTTTGTGGAAAGCTACAAAACCTCGCCCGTCTTGCAAGTTCAACACTCTCCCATCCCCGATTCCATCTTGGTGAGGAAATGGATCCAAGACTTTATCCAAAAGGTGCAGGACATGCGTCAGATGCAATCCCAAAACGCTTCCAAGAAGGCATCTTTGAAGATGGCGTTTTTGAGGGCTGGTGTAAAAAGGAAGCCTTCTCAGGAACGTGCAGCAGCTGAAAGTGCCTCTCCACCTGAGAACATTCCTACACCCCTTGTTGAAAGTGCCTCTCCACCTGAGAGAATTCATACACCACTTGTTGAAAGTGCCTCTCCACCTGTTGAACAACCAGCTGACAAAATTCCTACACCCCCTGCTGAAAGTGTCTCTCCCCCTGAAAAAATTCCTAGAAACCCTGCTAAAAGTGTCTCTCCACCTGCTAAAAGTGTCTCTCCACCTGCTAAAAGTGTCTCTCCACCGGCTAAAAGACTTGTGGAATCCTTACCCGAGAGACCAGTCACACCTTTGGAGAGGGTGGATCCCTCTGTTTTGATGACTGGAGCCCATGTCGAGGTGACATCACGCCTGCCTACTCCACCTCTGATGACTCGATGCAACAAGAGTACCCAGGCCTATTCTTCCCACCTGGAGCTTGGCAAGAGACTCTTGGAACAACCACCCTTCTTGCCCAATAAAAAACTCGCTATCCAACCAAAGACCCCTGCTCAACCAACCCATACCATTGTTTTGTTTGTGCCCGACCATCATCCTATGTTGAAATCCGGTATGTGTCGCTTCATCCTCAATCCTGTAAAGAATGTCAATAAATAATTGTTTTTATTGTAATGATGCGTCTGTTTTCTTTCCTACCAAAAAAAGGGGAGTTTGGGCTTTGGCCCATTCTCCCCTTTTTTTGGTTTATATGAGATGCCAAGGTTGGATGATGACATAAATTTTTGCCTCTTTAAAGGTGACCTCCTTTCATCCTTGGGAACCCTTATCAAAACAATCGACCAATCGGAAGCCACTTCCTCCTTCTCTCGACTATAAAAGTAGGGCTCAGACGCTCTCTGCTTCATTTATTCCTGAGACATGGAAGACGAGAAAGCTTTCACACTTTATCTGGCCAAGTACCAGGAGGCTAATCTTGGAGACTACATTACCTTTATGATTAATTTTCGAAATTGCCTGCAGACCATGATGCCCTCTGACATCATAACGGTCGAGTCCATCCACGATGTAACCGTTGCTGAACTGCTGCAAAAGGTGTTGCCCGATTACGAGCCCCGTGACCTGCCCACCTTTGAATGTGTTTTGTATGCAGAACCGGCCCACCTGCACAGTGATTATTTGGAGGAGGAGGCTGCCAAAGGAAAAAGGGCCTTTCTACAAGCCCTTTGGACTAGTTTGGCGAAACTGAAACTGTATCACTTCGCCTACAAGGCGTGGAGAAGACACGGTCCCCAACACCTGAACGCCTGGACCCACTTGGCTCAAGCAGTGTTGGATGGGTGCTATGGATTGAAATGGCCCGAGAGCGTGTTTCAAGTACCAGATTCATGTGCCATCTGTCTGAGTCCCATGCAGTGGCCGGAAAGAACGCATTGTCGGCACCTGTTCCACATGCGGTGCTTGTTACAACATCTGGACGTGCAAAACACCTGTCCTCTCTGCAGGGCACCCAATCCATTGAGAGAACCCGACCTTTAAAGGTAGACATTGTGTTGAGCCGCAGAAAAATGGGAGAATGATTGCTGGAAAGGAGCATAGCTCGGGACCAGCAATCATTCTCCCATTTTTTTGGGTCAATACATATGCCAAGGTTGGAAGATATGGAATGAGACACTTGCAAAAAATGACGCTACCCTCTCTCAAAAATAATACCTTTGCTAGCAGAACAAGTCTCTTTTCCAGCCAAGGTTGAAAGTAATACTTACGAAAACATTTAAACTCTCACAAAATAATACTTTGGCTAGCAGCATAATTCTGTTTTCAAGCCAAGGTTGAATCGAAAGTATTACTCTCATGAATCCTTTTTAAATCATACTTTCGCTAGCAGCATTAGTCTCTTTTCAAGCCAAGGGTGAATTAAAAGTCCTACTCATCAATCCTTTTTAAATCCTACCATCCTTGAAATTCCATATAAGTTGCATCGCCCAATCAGAAGCCTTCTCCCTGCTATAAAAGCGAGGCTCTCGAGGCGAGAGAGCTCATTCATTCCTCAGGATGCGAGACGATTTAGCGTTTGCACACTGCCTGGTCAAGTATTCATCCCCCGATTTCGGGGACTTTGCTACCTTTTTAAAAGAACTCCGGAATCGTCTGAATGCTTTACCCATTCCAGAGGTGTTGACGGTGCAGGCCTTTCGACGCCATTTCCACGACCTGGATGCCTTGTGCAACGTTCTCTGTCCTTCGGGGGAATCTGGAAAATTGCGCTCTCTCCCCTTTCTCTGCGCTGTCGAAACTTTCAAATCCGAGGACCTTGTGCTCCCCAAGATGGCTGAAAGGGGACACGGCGCCTACATTCGGGGCATTTGGACAGAATGTATGAAACCCAATCTGTACCGAAAGGCGACCGTGGCCTGGTCTTATGGGGGCTCGCAGGATTTGGAACAATGGGTGACGCTGGGTCATACGGCTCTGCCACTTTTGTACAGTGCTCCCTTTCCAGATCCCGTGTTTGGAGTTCCTGAAAAATGTCCCATTTGCCTGGAGCCCATGCATTTCCCCCTCACGACCCAATGTGGACACACGTTTCATAGAGTGTGTTTGGAGCGGACCCAGAGTACCACCTGCCCCCTGTGTAGGCAGACTGTTTGAACCTCGAGTGTCAAACCCAAAAAAATGGAAAGGATGTGCTTAGCACATCCTTCCCATTTTTTTGGGTCCCTCCTCTCACCAACGTTGGAAGATTGGATGTGGATTTGTTGAGAAAATTATTTGTCCATCTGCCATTGAAATGACTTTTTATGTTTTATTCATTTCACCTGTATTTTATTAAATTATTTTTATTTTTGATTCATTTCTTCTTTTCATTTTCATCCTTTCACTCACCTTATTATTACATACATCATGAACTAGGAAACAAAAGGTTCCTTATTATACTGCTACTTGCTATAATGGGCCTGTTTCAAACAGGTAAAGAGGCCTGTAAAGGGTCATGTGGAGTGCTTGTTCAGGTAAAAAACTCGAGATGGGAAACAATATGGAACCGTGTAGTAAGAATGTTGAAGAAACAGTTGAAAGGGGGTACAAAGAACGAATCATGGAAGGGAAGCCAAACACGGGAGCTCTATCCAATGAATCCCATCCAACGGGGGATATGTCTGAGGCCCCATGTCTCCTTCCAAGGTCATCGCTCAAACGGAGAAACTCTAAGAAGGAAACTCCAAGAGGGCATCGCTAAAACGGAGAAACTCCAAGAGGGAAATTTAAACTGAGAAATTCAAAGAAGGAAACTCAAAGGGGGGTTAGGAAACGAGAACAGATCCACGATAAATAAGGTTAATGCTTGCTTGTTACACAATCGTCTTCTAGTGACCGTGGAGACATGTCCAAATCCTCTACTTCATTTTACAGACATCTCAATAGATGCTCTGGCACGCTGGTAGAGTGTTTTAAATGTCTGGAGCAAATGACCGTGCGTCACTTTTATAAAAAAAATGCGTCCCAAACACATAAGGTGGACGGTCGGAAGCAATGCATGTTTGGTTTCGGAAGAAAACAATGGCCTCATGGACAAAAGAATCGTCCTGAAAACATAAATCATCTCATGTCGTGTTTGCAACGTTTCGTAGACGAGGCCAAGGTGGAAGAGGAGATTATGGAAGAGGAGAGGGGGGGGGGAGAAAGTGTGTGAATGTAGACACTTTCAACCCATACCTCGGGAAATGCAGGGTCGTACCAAAGACAGATTGAGCGAATATGGTGGGTTTTATGATGCGTTGCTTGAAAAACCCGACATGTGGGAAGAGGGGATAGGAAAAGATGTGTGGGGAATGATTCTGCGTTATTTGAGGCAAGATTCGGTGTGGTTTCACATTATGGTAAAACAGGATGTATTTGATACGTTTCGCCGGGAAATGGAAAAGATTCAAGATCAATGTGTCCTATTACCCTTTTGGTGTCTGTGTGATGGAGGGGGTACCCTACAGCATCGACACATGATTCTAGCGTGTGAACAAGAGAGTGCGTTTGAAGACGTCTGGAAAGGAAAAGTTCGTTATGATTTTCCCAAGAGCGGTCATGCCAAAAAATGCGTCAAGATCAAAAAAGCCTTAAATCTGGTGCGAACCATCGTCTACGTGAGTCAACCCAAATCGTCGTGTGACAAGGGTGAGATTCCTGAACAATTAAACAATCTGCAGAATGGATCGCATTTTCACATCAATCGACCCTTACACCCGCACAGTATTGCTTTTCTCTGTACTCTATTTCCAGGTGGAATAGAAAAATTACTGTGGAAGCAGGTGGGCAGTAAAAATGTGTCGAATTGGGAAAAGGTAGCCAAGCGTGCACCGGACGCGTGGAGTGTACCGATCCATGTGACGGGCTGGAAGTGTTTAAATTGTTTGATTCCCTTCCATCCGCGTTACGAGGAAACGGAGGAATTGACACCTCCGTATTTGAATGTATACGGTAACAAAAAATTGCATGTAAAGGAGGGAAACCATGGAGCCGAGTGTTCATTTCAACGCATTAAAGATGAAATGTACGTGTTGTCTCGTAAACAACAAAATATGATGAAAGAGGTCAAGAAAACAAAACAAGCATGTGCCATGGACCACAATTGATATTAAGGTCCAAGCTCAACGAGATGAAAGCGAAAAACGACCAAATTCTCAATGAGATGAAAGCGAAAAACGGCCAAATTCTCAATGAGATGAAAGCGAGAAACGACCAAATTCTCAACGAGATGAAAGCGAGAAGCGACCTAATTGAAAGGGAAAGGGACGTGATTCAGAGGGAAAGAGACTTGTTGAAAGAGGAAAATGAAGTGTTGAAAACAAAACAAAATGAATGGAAAACAAAAGAATATGAGTTGAACGTAAAAGTACAAAATATGTCAGTTTAAAATAAAATATTGACAAAGTTGTTGCAGAGAAAAAGAGTGGACAGGATCTCTTCCAATACATGGCGTTGGAACAAATAGAGTAAAAAGGTTCCTTCGACCTCCTTCAGCCATCTCTCAACTTTCGAGATCACTTGCAAACCTTTCAGACTAACAGAGGTTGATAAAAAAAATTTTTTTTTCTTTTTTTAGAGAGAGAAGAGTTTAAATACTACACGCGTCTCATCATACTCAATCGTACACAATGGATTCTTCTCCAGAGTATGATGATTTGATTGACTTGTTCAATGTACCAACACCTGTGTTTTCACCTTTACCACTGGCTCCAGTGGCTTCACCATCCTATGAGCCATCTCAAGAAGAATCCATGATTTATGAATCCTTACCTGAATCACCTATGGTACCTGAACAATTCATTGAGTCTCCACAACGAATGGAATTTGAAGAATCCTCTGATTCCGTGGAGTCACCTGTTGCACCTGAACCAATTGTTTCTTCACCTGTGCCAAAGGTAGCGTCACCTATTCGGAAGACAGATTCCTCAAATCGAAAGACAGATTCCTCAAAGCGAAGGATGTATTCTTCATAGCGAAAGACAGATTCCTCAAATCGAAAGACAGATTCCTCAAAGCGAAGGATGTATTCTTCATAGCGAAAGACAGATTCCTCAAAGCGAAAGACAGATTCCTCAAAGCGAAAGACAGATTCCTCAAAGCGAAGGATGCATTCTTCAAAGCGAAGGATGGATTCCCCTGTGAGAAAGATGGATTCACCTGTGAGAAAGATGGATTCACCTGTGAGAAAGATGGATTCACCTGTGGGAATGATGAATTCACCTGTGAGAAAGATGAATTCACCTGTGAGAAAGATGAATTCACCTGTGAGAAGGATGGATTCACCTGTGAGAAGGATGGATTCACCTGTGAGAAGGATGAATTCACCTGTGAGAAGGATGGATTCACCTGTGAGAAGGATGGATTCACCTGCGAGAAGGATGGATTCACCTGGGAGAAGGATGAATTCACCTGTGAGAAACGTAGCTTCCATCATTCAACGAGATTCTCGACCTTCTCCTCGACGAAACGAGAATAGGCCCCGAGATCCCAGATTGTATCGCAGACCCAATTTCCGACCACCCTATCGTAGACCTGATTTTAGACCCAGGCGACCCCCGTATGCCCATCGATTGATTCCCACTTCTCAAGTTTCGGCTTAAGTGTTTTTCCACAGCCAAGGTTTGGCCGTGTTGTGTCTCCGAGACCAGGGGTTCACGCTCACCAACTGTGTCGTCTCGTATGCCTTGGATCGGCAATGTCCCAACGAACTATTTAAATATTTACATTACCTCAATATCGGTACCATTTGCGTGACAGATCAACAATCCAAGGTCAAATTTAAAGAAATTCAAGCGAGTTGGAGCTCATCCAGTCCGTTCAAAAGAATTCCCGTGATGCTGTTAAATGGCAACGAACGAAACAGGGGGGAATGTCCCTTTTGTAGCGAGACGCCCTGTCATCGTTGGGTAGCCGTGCAAGGCATGTGCGCCATTCTGCATCAACCCATCAATCCCATTTTTCATTCGTGAGCAAGATTGGTTTGGGCAAGCTCCGCCCACATCCTGTCTGAAACGTATAAAAGGAGAGCTCGTTGGGACGCTTCAATCAGTCGTCTCTCGACTCGCCAGCAGCATGGGCACAATTGATGCTTTCCCAGAGCACCTATCCAGCACCGTGGTACCAGTGACGCTGCCCGAGAAAATCGAGACGTTGGAATATGCAGCTCGACAGGGTCTCGTCAAAGCATTCATCCTGTATCAGGAGAGGGCGCGAAACGTGTGTTTGTCATGTTTTGTAACGATAGTTGGCATTGCAGACGATCGTATTTGGACAATTTCAAGCGGGCCGTGTTGACAGCGAGGAGACAAAATCCCTTTGAACCGGACGAGATGATGTGGGAAAACGTGTCGCAAGGCTTAATGAGAAATCCCGATCGACCGCTGAAGAATACGGACAAACGGATGGGATTCCTGTACGAAAACATGTTTATCGTAAAAACTGGATTTACCTTTGGCCTTCGCACCGTGAAACTGGGGGAGATTCATTTGATCCAAACCACCCATGTGCCCATGCTGATGTACGAACTGCCCTCCTCCAGTTTAAAGTATCAAAGCAAACTCAATCTGTTTAGAAGGAGTTTTGAGGCCTTTGACCAAATGCTCTATCATCGAAAAGTGTTGGAGCCCCATACAGCCTATCCCATCCCGGGAGAAACTCGTTACATTTTACTTACAGTGCAAAAGACCGTATTTGGGGTGGACATTATCCCCGAAACTATTCTACCTCAACTTGTTCAGAGCGGATTCAACCTGGGGGATATCCGAAAGGTGAAGCGATATCATCAGAAAGCCTACAAGCTGCCTCCTCCGACCCCGGCTCATGGTGAGACGAGCAAGCGACCTTTGGAGGAAGAGGTGTATCCTCCCCCCAAGAAACATTTTAGGATTCCAAAAAAATCCCACAAAAAACTCGTTACACCGGAAGTACGACCCCCTGTGATGATTGTAAGACCTGCCTTGGCTGCTCCTCAACCCGTGTCCATTCCACCTGTACAGACTCGTAAACCAGAGCCACCTGTGCAGATCCAATTACCAGAGCCACCTGTGCAGATCCAATTACCAGAGCCACCTGTGCAGATTCGATTACCTCAGCAGACTCGTAAGCCAGAGCCACCTGTGCAGATCCAGGTTCCAGATCCACCATTGTATCAATCACCTGTGCAGATCCAGTTTCCAGATCCACCTTTGTCTCAATCACCTCAGCAGATCCAGTTTTCAGATCCACCATTGTCTCAATCACCTGTGCAGATCCAGTTTCCAGATTCACCTTTGTCTCAATCACCTCAGCAGATCCAGTTTCCAGATCCACCTGTCCAGTTTCCAGATCCACCTGTCCAGTTTCCAGATCCACCTGTCCAGTTTCCACCTACGCAGATCCATTTTCCAGATCTACCTGTAGAGCCTCCGTTTGACCATTTAATGTCAAATGTATTTGAAGACTACTTGGGGCCTGAAGCCCCCCCGGCCCATGCACAAGAACCCCAGCTGCTTCATACAGTGCCTTCCCTCTTTGATTCAAATAATGACATTATATCGTTTTTGGATCATTTTGAAGCGGGGTTGGTCATGGAGCAGCAGGAAGCCCCGCTGGATTTGACAATGCCCAGAACATACCCTATGAAAAGACAAACTGTTGGGTTTAAAGTAAAAGAACCTGTAAATTTGTGTTGCAAGTAAATCTTGGCAGTTGTGTGTAAATATATATATTGTAAATAATGATTGTTTTGTACATAATTTTTTGTAAATATTTTTTTGTAAATAAAGAAAATGTTTTATGGAAACAAGTCTGATTTTTTTGTCCAAAAATATACCAACCTTGACACATTACACAAAAGGATGTAAAAAAAATGGTTTCGGTACAAAATTTATTGGACCAGTGTCGTTCTCGCACTACGATTGTTTTTGGAAATCTGGGTCCGTGGCCGGATAGAGTCACATATTTCGAGCAAGACTATCCTTAAACCATCATTTTTTAGCCCAATTTTGGTGTGCACGTTCCTCGGTCGTTTGAAAAAACAGTGGTCGTGTTTACGAGTCATTTGGATTTGACGTGGGATCCAGGAGTCGAGTTGAGGTTTTTTCAATTGGGTCATCCCCCGTCTCGCCGAGTTTGGGAGGCGTATCACCCCCACAATAAGGAGGCGTACGCGTTGAATCTCACGCAATGCACGCGTTTGGTGGATGTGTACGTGACATTATTAACGTGGTTGGATGATTGGGAAATGCATCGAGATGAACACCTCCCTTGGCGTCTGCTGATGCCCCAACCTTGGAAACGGGCTTTGGAAAAACACGTGGAGCGCTCGCATCAAAAGGCCTTGGCGCATGGAATGCCAGTTGACGTCACGCTCCTCGAGCATATATAACGCCAGCCTCTAGCCAGCAGAATCATTCTCTCTCAGCAACATGTCGAATCATCCCGCCTATTTTGTCCATGCCAGCGAGTTGCACCACCTGGGCAAACCAGTGCCCATCGAGCTATCGATTGCCACCATTCCCAGGGATGGCAGTGATCCCAAAGTGCTCTGCATTACGGTGAACCACAAGGACCTGACCTCCACGCCCAAAGACATGCGTTCCAATGCCTGCAAAAACGCCCGTCTTCGTCTGGTGCACCCGCTGCCCAAGAGTGTGCTGGCGCAATGTTTGCGCTATTGCGTGAGGGGCATGTTTGACCAGCTGTCCCAAGGTAGAAAAGACCTCATCGTAGTCAAAAGCCCAAAGCAGCAAAAAACATTCAAAGAGTTGGGACTCTCCACCATGGCTCTGGAGATGCTGCCCAAATTCAACACCCTTTGTAATGGAACCTTTCCCAACCCCATGCATGATGACCTCCACGAAGAAGGGGACGTGTCTCATTGCACCATGCTGAAATCGTTTCAATTTGCAAAATACCTGCAGCGGTTCAACAAGCTGCAGGCGGAATGGAGCTCCGAAGTTTCAGCTTTGGTTGTGTAAAAGAAATTGCTCATGGGCCCAAAAAAAGGGGGACCGATTTGACACAAGAGTCGACTCGGTCTTCATTTTTTGGGTTAAGGAAGGTGCCAACGTTGGAGAGCATCTGTTTTAAAAACTTGTACTAAAAAGAGGCCACAAGATTTCTACCAAGGATAGATAGAATAAATCGAAAGGTGCCTGATGGCGAGTGTAGTTTTTGCGTGGTCCTGCTGGATAGAATCAGTAAAAAAATGCCTAGTGATGCTTGTATTTTTTGCGAGGTTATCACAATGTTGAATCAATAAGACAATAGATATCTCATGATATGGATAGTGTTTCAATGTTGGATCAGTAATCCAATATAGATGCCTCATGATATGGATATTGTTTCAATGTTGGAGAGTATCAGCCAATAGGAATCGATTCACGTGACCCACAAGAGTATAAAAGGCGAGCCATCAGCAGCCAGAGACATTCTCTCTCAGAGTTCTCTGAAAGCAACATGTCTCATCTCGCCTTCTTCGCCCATGCCAATGTGTTTCACCGTGGAGGCAAGCCTGTGCCGATCGAATTGTCCATTGCCACGATTCCGGAGGATGGAAAAGACCCAGAAGTAATTTGCATCACGGTGGATCATTCCAACCTAATCACCACCTCGAAAGACTGCCGGGCCAACCGTTTTATTAACGAGCGCCTCTGTCTGAACAGTCACATGCCTGAATCTGTGCCATTGGGGTACCTGTCCTTTTGCGTCAGGATTAAATTTTGTCACCTGGCGCAAGGAAATCGAGGAATCATCGTGGTCAAGGGAACCGACCAGCGCAAAATCTATCTTTGAAAAGCTGGGGTTGTTTACCATCAACTTGGAGACTCTGCCAAAGTTCCAGGACCTCAATGATTGTACTCTACCAGATCACCTCCACAATGAGGTGCACGAATTCTTTGACATTTCAGAGTGCACCATGGTGAAGTCTTATCGTTTTGCCACATACCTGCAGCATTTCAATAAGCTGCAGGCTGAATACAATAGACAAATGGCTGATCTGGTAGAGTAAGTGAGAAAAATTGAAATTTGAAATGTAAAAATGCCATTGGGCCCAAAATAGGGGGACCGAGTCGACACAAGAGTCGACTCGGTCCCCCTTTTTTTGGGTTAAGGAAGGTGCCAACGTTGGAGAGCATCTCTTTAAAAACTTGTACTAAAAAGAGGCCACAGGATTTCTACCAAGGATGGACAGATTCAACCTAAAGATGCTTGGCGACACTTTTATTTTTTTGCATGGTCCTGTTGGATAGAATCAGTCAGAAAGTGCCTAGTGATGCGTGTATTTTTTGCGAGGTCATCACAATGTTGAATCAGTAAGACAATAAATGCCTCATGATATGGATATTGTTTCAATGTTGGATCAGTAATCCAATATATATATATAGATGCATCGTGATATGGATATTGTTTCAATGTTGGAGAGTATCAGCCAATAGGAATCGATTCACGTGACCCACCTGAGTATAAAAGGCGAGCCATTAGCAGCCAGAGACATTCTCTCTCAGAGTTCTCTGAAAGCAACATGTCTCATCTAGCCTTCTTCGCCCATGCCAATGTGTTTCACCGTGGAGGCAAGCCTGTGCCCGTCGAGTTGTCAATCGCCAGCATTCCAGAGGATGGAAAAGACCCAGAAGTAATTTGCATCACGGTGGATCATTCCAACCTAATCACCACCTCGAAAGACTACCGGGCCAACCGTTTTATTAACGAGCGCCTCTGTCTGAAGAGTCACATCCCTGGATCTGTGCCATTGGGGTACCTGTCCTTTTGCGTCAGGGGTAAATTTTGTCACATGGCGCAAGGCAATCGAGGTCTCATCGTGGTCAAGGGAACCGACCAACGTACAATTTTTGAGCAGCTGGGGCTGTTTACGATAAACTTGGAAACGTTGCCAAAGTTCAAGGACCTCAATGACCGTACTCTACCAGATCACCTGCACAATGAGGTGCACGAATTCTTTGACATTTCAGAGTGCACCATGGTGAAGTCTTATCGTTTCGCCAGATACCTGCAGCATTTCAATAAGCTGCAGGCTGAATACAATAGGCAGATTGCAGATTTGGCAGAGTGAGGACGAAACTGTAAAAAAAATGGATGGAACTGTAAAAAAATAGACTGAATTGTAAAAAAAATGGATGGAACTGTAAATATTGGACGGAATTGTAAAAAATTGGACGGAACTGTAAAATATTATACTGAACTGTAAATACATATTGTACTAAACTGTAAATACATATTTTACTAAACTGTAAATACATATTGTACTAAACTGTAAATAAATATTGTACTAAACTGTAAATATTGTACTGAACTGTAAATATTGAACCGAAAAACGGGGGACCGAGTCGACACAAGAGTCGACTCGGTCCCCCTTTTTTCGGGTCAATGAATGTGCCAATGTTGGAGTACATTTCTTTTAAAACTTGTACTAAAAAGATGCACAAAAATACGTTAAAAGATTAGTTTCAAGGTTGAAAAGCGTCAACCAATAGGAATCGTTTCACGTGACACCACTAGAATATATAAAAGGCGAGCAGCTAGCAGCCAGAAATCAGAGTGCTTCTGAATGCAGTCAAGAGTTTAGAAATTTTATTTTTGGTTAAAACTGTCAGGTTTGGGTTTGTATTGAATATTCCAGATCTGGCAGTTTTGACGGAAAAAGAATTTTTATGGAAACAGGTAAATGCTAAATGTTTTTCGTTAAGACTTTCAGGATTTGGCGTAATGTTGGAAATTCGCAGATTCTGTAAGTCATATCGGTAAATGTTTTTAGCCAAAATCTTCAAAAATCCGAAAATTGGGGGACCGAGTCGCATGTCGACTGGGTCCCCCTTTTTTCGGGCCACATTATCCAACAAGATTGGAATGCATCTTTTTAAAATCTTCACACAAAAAATCGGACTCGCCTACTGGCTGCAAGTTGAGACCTCCGTGTTTCCTTGACACGCCAAGATTGGAAGGCTTTATATCGTGAGATGGCAATGGAATGATTCTCTGGAATGATTCTCCTGGTTTTCTCGACATACCAACGTTGCATTGTCTACATTTCATGGGTCGCTGCTTTCAAGACACACCAGGCTTGAAGCATCTCCATTTCATTTGTGGATCACCCCCTGACATGTCTCCATTTCATTTGTGGATCACCCCCCGTTTTAAATCATTCGTCTGGGATGGGCTGAAAAATTTTCTCGTGCCCATCAAAAATATTTTCCGGAGGAATTTGAAAAAGTTTCGATATGGATATTGAAGTGAAATCAGGGACACTTTGAGGGATACTTTGATTTGAGCATAAAACGCAACATGAGGGTAAAAAGTAGATGAAAAGGGGACAAAATTCATACAAAAAGAGCCATTCTAAGGTGGATTTCGTCTTGAAACAGGATAGTGAAAAAGAGCCGTGGGAGGGAGACTCTCAACGCGGGGTAGGGGAAAAAGGGATAGAATGTATTCAAAAAGAGCCATTGGGCCTAAAACACAACGGGAGGGGAGGTGAAAAGGGGATTCGACAAAAAGAGCCGTTGGACCTTAAACACAACGTAGGGGACATACAAGAAGAGCCGAGAATCCTTTCAAAAAAGGTCGTTTTCCATTTTCAATCATTTTTTGAAAGGGTCACGGTGCTCAACTATTTATTCGACCGACTGTATGGAACCTATGGTAATGACTGTAAAACGAGAGGTGTTTCCTATTTTACAGTGATTGCCATAGGTGAATGTTAGAGTGGTCATAGCACCGGGGCCCTGGAAACTCTGCAGGCATGTGTCGTTTGGACGTGTATTGCCCCAAGCAAATGGTAGAGCGGCCCCTGGGGAGGCTACGAAGAGGGAAGCGCGCAATGTCACGGTAGAAACTAATGGTTCTAGGAATTCTTTTTCAAAGGCAAACAACTTTGGGGAGGACACAAAAGGTGGGAGTGTACTATTTAAACGAACCGAGTGTAGGGGAAATAGGCTAAAGAGAAGTGCATCAAATTTAGATTTAGCAACACGAGGCCCTCGTCAACCAGGGACCTATTGAACACAAACATTCTCATTCTGTGACAAAAAAGGTAACGATTTCTGGCAAAGGAGCCCTGGAATATTAGGTGGGAGGGTGGTACAGGTTTGGGACACAAGTTAACAAAGACATGAACGGGAGGCATAGTTTGGATACATTGATTGGTAAAGATTGCAAAATAGGTGAGAGGGTTTCAGACCGATATGGAACAAGGACTGTAAAAGTAGGAGTTACACTTTTTTTAAAAAAAATGTTATTCAAATTTGAAACACTGAATGGTAAGGACTAAAAATAGGAGTTACACTTTTTAAAAAAATATTATTCAGATTTGAAACATTGAATGGTAAGGACTGTAAAAAGCAGGTGTTACACTCAAAAAATGTGTGACTGTTTTGGGACACTTTTATTGCAGTAATTACCATAGACTAATGATAGAGCGCTCGAAACTTTATTAGGAAAACAATACATGTGAAGAAAAATGTGTGTACAACAATACATGTAAAAAAAAATTTTTTTTGTTTTTTTTTTGTAAAGTAATACTTTATATGTTTAAAGCTCAGTGTCATCTGCTTGGACTTTTAAAGTGAATATGATACAATGCCTCCATCTCTTGCAGTACATCACAAGACACCGGATATTTTTTTGCCCCCCGTGGATAATTTTTATCATTTTGGTGAATCAAGTTGGTTTCACTGGGGACCCTCCAGAAATCGTAAAGCACATTCCATGTGCTTGGATCCATTTCTAGGGTCAAAGATGTCACATTCCAACAATGAAGCGGAAATGAATTGCTCCATATGTTTGATCTGTGATGATGTTTCTGAACTATACACCCTGATTCTATGCAAACACACTTTTCATTCAAAGTGTTTACAACAATGGGTGGAGAACCAAAAAGATACATGTCCTTATTGTCGTGGTAAAATACGCAAAAGAGACAAAACTCGAATTGGGTGTGGTCCTTCTGGATTTGCCTTTAGCGTTTTACGAGACATTGTTGGTTCTGACGCGGAAGCTGTAATCTCCGACACGGATTCTGAAACTAATTCAGATTCTGATGGCTACCTATATTCGGATTCTGAATATGACATGGAATCTGAAAGTCATTCCGAGGATGACATGATATCTGAAAGTCTTTCCGAGGATGACGCGACAGCAGAGTTGGAGTTTATACCAGGCACGATGGAACAATTGATACAAAGCTTGCTCAATTCCATCCATGAAGACTCTTGAAACTCGATACCATCATTAAAAAAAAAGAAAAAAAAGTTTTTTTTTTTGGCTACTTGGTGCCTTTATAAGCGAGCCCACGTCTCAACGATTTCATTTCAGCTGCTCATTGCATCTCGAACGCATCTCCTTGCTTCAGCTCTTGTTCCAGTTATGGCCAGCCGACCCAATTGCGACTACCTCGTTTCCATTGAATGGATGCGCTATCAAAGACAATGGGTGCCTTGTCGAATCTTTTTTGCAAGTATATTTGACAACAAGCAAATTGAAATTCGCCCGAGTCTGCTAAGCCTGCAAGCATTTTCATACCAGGACATTGTAAAAAATTTAAAGCATTCCCATTCACTCATGGATGATGACGAAGGTTGGGATCCTCACGACATTGTTCGAGTCCCCCAAGAGGAGCTGGAACACTGCTTACAGTCTCGTTTATTAAAAGATTACCTGGAAAGGGACAATCATGGATGGGACCTTTCAATTGGAGCCACGGATCTGGCGACGTTCATGTATTTAGACCGCCTCCTTCCCGACGTGATGAAATATGTGGGAAAAGAACACCGCGCCGATACCATGGTCCACGAAATGATGGAGTGTTTCCGCTGGTTGGAAGAACCAAATGCGTAACGTCTGTGTGTTAGCTGTCTTTGTGTAACCTGCCAGCCGGAACTGTCTTTGTGTAACCTGCAAGCCTGAACTATGTAAGCTGCAAGCCTTAATTGACTTTTTGTAATCTACAATCCTGAACTGCCTTTGCGTGATCTGCAAGCTACAAAATTGAAATGTATGTAACCTGCAAGCTTGAAACACCTATGTAATCTGTAAACTTGAAACACCTATGTAATCTGTAAACTTGAAACACCTATGTAATCTGTAAACTTGAAACACCTATGTAATCTGTAAACTTGAAACACCTATGTAATCTGTTAACTTGAAAACAATAAACTTTGTAAGTTTAAAGTTGTATCTTTCATTAAAAAAAAAACATTTTTTTTTTACAATGCTTAATATAAAACACTTTATGAACTGCAGCTCAATATCTTGCCATGTGGTTCCAGTTGGCTCTTAATGTTTCAGTCCCCCCCAGTCTAAGTCTTGATTGGGGTGGATGGTCTTTTGTACTTTCGTGTTTGGGATCTTGGTCAGCTGTTAAAGATCCGCCATATTCACTCCAAGTTTACTTCCTTTGTGTTTCCATGCAAAAATGTCTTGCCTTCTCATCGCTTGTATCCCAAGACTATACACAATATATATATATATATATATATAATATATTATAATATATATACCCGTTTAGTCAACATCCAAGGATTGTTTTCCATCCTGCATTCTGAAAATGTCACGATGAGAGATTTATTCTTAAAGGCCCTCACCATGGGCTATGCTAACCCATCAGGTATGCGAAAGATTACCGACAAGTTTAAAAAGGGTCCTACCTTGAATCTGGTGGACTTGCCTGACGCTAAAAGTGTGTTTATACCCGAGTGGATTCATCGTTTCAAACTCGATGTGTACAGAGTTCGTCGAGAAGAAGTCAAATCTCAAAAATGGATTCCAGTGAAAGCTCCCATCTCCACAGATTACCCCAACCAGAAAGAAGAATTGTTTTTCGACTCAATTTTATCCGATCCTCATAATGTATCTCAACCCGTGATTGAAACCACTTGCCTTACGACGGGTGAGACTGCTTGCCTCACGAGTGGGGAGACTGCTTGCCTGGTCACTCATGATACTGCTGCCCTGACCGTGGAATCTAGTGAAATGTGGCTGACTTGACCATGGAGTCTGATGAAAGAATAGAGACAAATTTTTCTGACCACAATTACTCTGTTGAAGCCACCTCATTGAATTCCTCCCTCCCCATGGAATTGGATGAAAGAACGTCATTGAACTCATCCATTCCCGTGGAATCGGATGAAAGAACGTCATTAAATTCCTCCATTCCCATGGAATCGGATGAAACAACCAACTCATCCATTCCCGTGGAATCTGAGGAAACAACGTGGTCTTCTATTCCCATGAAATTGGATGAAACAATAGAGAAACCAGTTTCTCGTGTTGAAACGACAATCCAGAGTTTGGTCAAGATGGAACCAAAGGTATTTGTTCGCTCCCAAATGATGGCCAGAAAAATA